>JAQBSW010015129.1:0-10340 GCA_029291075.1 Eudiplozoon nipponicum | reverse complement strand
CATGTTAGGTTTGAATCCAAATAAAGATTTTCTATTCTATTCTATTCATGTCAACCCACCAATGGTGGGAATGATGCGAGCAAGCTACTCTCTTTTTCAAAAATTTACAAAATTTACAATCAATTGCCAAAGGGTTTAGAGAAACGCCTCCAACTAAAATGTCTTTTAAATTTTTACCTACCGAACTAGAAAAAGTGTTCAATCCTGCTGATATTTTTAATTTTGATTATGATAATACTTTCTCATGGTTAAATAAAAGACAGGATTAATTGTGTTTCAGCAACATAATTTCTCGAGATTCTATCTTCAAATTTTGTATTATTAAAACTGAAATGTTATGCATTATATCATCTTGTTAATCAACAATGCATACAATCAATTATTAGTCATGGTTACCTTTTTTCTTACAAACTGTTATACTCGAATTATACCTTAAATTTTTCTAATTTTGATGAAGAATCTATCACTCTTTACAGCAGAACTTTCTGATGCTGATAAATTGTACAGTACAACTAATTGTGGTTTAGGAGGATGTGTGTGGTTTAGGAGGATGTGTTATTGTATAAAAGTTTTCCATTTGAACCAGTTAACTGGTGCCTATATGACTCCGATAAGAAAGAGTCATGAAGTTGGAACTAGATCTGGACATTTGGCAATATCTCCACCATTGGTGGGGAATGTTGCAAGCAAGCTATTCTATTTTTCAAAAATTTTCAAAATTTACAATCAATTGCCAAAGGGGCTTAGAGAAACGCCTCCATCTAAAATGTCTCTTAAATTTTTATCTACCGAACTAGAAAAAGTGTTCAATCCTGCTGATATTTTTAATTTTGATTATGATAATACTTTCTCATGGTTGAATAAAAGACAAGGATAATTGTTATCGGAAACAGATTTTCTTGCGTTTTTTTTTCCAAGTTTTGAATTATTATAATTGAAATGTTATGCACTATATCTTCATCTTAGATAACATTACTTACAATCAATTGCTAGTCATGGTTCTCAATTTTTGCATAATGTTACACTCGAATTATACCTTAATTGTTCCTAATTTGATGATGTATATATTATTCTTTTCAGTCGAACTTTCTGATATTGATATATTGTATTGTACAACTAGTGAGATATACCTATCTACATGAGATTAATTGCACAATTATTGTGATGTGATAATTTTTTTAAATATATATTGTACAATTTCCAATTTTATTATTTGATGGAATATGTGTGGTTTGAATCCAAATAAAGATATTCTATTATTCTCATATATATATGTGATGTGATATCTTTTTATATTGTACATTTTCTAATTTTATTATTTGATGGAACATGTGTGGTTTGAATCCAAATAAAGATATTCTATTCTATTCGTTATTTTATTTCAGGCATCTTTGTTTACGGACATTATACCGAAACGAATTAATAGGAAATTGTGTAAACTAAGATTTAAACGAGATAATATAATAAATTGTAGTCTTTTTAATAGTATTAAACAAATGAGGTTAGATTCCATTGATAACGAAATTAATTCATCACTGCTAATAATTCGTCAAAGATCAGAACGAATTATTTTGGCAAAAATGAAGAGTAATCCTAGATTAGGATTCAAACTCCTCACAGATTACAGTAAATACAAGGAAAAGTTAAAGCTTATACTACCTGTGGATAAAACTGAGTATGGATTTCTCTGTGAATTGGAGGAAGTATTTGGCAATTTGATATGCAATCCACAGAATGAAAGAAATTTTATAGAACGATCTGACCCTTTGCGAGACCAGGAACCAGGACTTGTTATTGACAGTGATGAATTGATAAAATTGATGTTAAAAATCAAATCAAAAAAACAAAAAGATCACCTTGATATTTCGATTGATAATCTGCTTCAATTACCCTTAACATTTAGGAATGTGCTCTGCAACTTTATAAATAGAATTTTGAAGAATGGGAAATTACCAATCGATATACTAACGATAGTAGCTAATCCGTTGCCAAAAGTAAGTAAGCCAACGTGCGCCAGTGATTATAGATTAATCTCTACTATCCCTTCGTTCTTGAAGATAATAGAACAATTGATACTTGATCATTTAGAACGTATGTTACCGGCTGATTTTGACTTATGTCAACATGGCTTTACGAAAGGTAGATCGACAACTACTAATATGCTTTCCATGTGGAAACATGTAATTACATTAGACGAGAATAAGTTAGATGCATTAATTGTATTTATAGATATCTCAAAAGCTTTTGACTCTATATCTTTTGATGCTATTTTGAATGCGATTAATTTGTTGAATATTGATCCGAATATTTTTAGATTACTTAAATACTATTTATATAATCGACGAATGAGTAATCAAGTAAACGATTTGATATCAAAATCGAAACGAGTAACGAGTGGAGTTCCACAGGGATCAAGCTTGGGGCCAATTTTATTTAAAATTGTATTTGCAAATTTGGAAACTAAGATCCTTAACGGTCGAGTTTGCCAATTCGCTGATGATTTAAAAATAATCTTCCCAATTGATCCAAAGAATGTCGAATTCTCCAAAAATAATGTGATATTAGATTTGTATGATTTGAGTAAATATTTGATTACACTAGGGCTGAGAATAAACAATAAAAAGATGAGAGCTTTAAAAATAGGTAACAGAACAAACTTTCATTATGTTTATTTTCATGATGCTGTGATTAATGATGTGTTTGAAATTAAACTTATGCAAGAAATAAAGGATTTAGGCATAACTATTCAATGTACAGCTTCTGCTGAGAGACATATTGAAAGTATAGTAGGCAGTGCCAAGAAAAGATGGGCACTAATAAATTGAAATATATTATCAAATGATATAAAACTTCAAATGTATATAATATGGATTAGACCGGTACTAGAATATGCTGTCGCTACTTGGAATCCATTAAAAAAGGGTTTGTCCAATAAGATAGAAGCTGTACAAAGAAAAGTTGTGAAACATATTAGTCCTATTTCTTGCACTATATACGCCTCTAGATTACAGTTTGTGTCATTGCAATCTTTGTGGTTTTGGAGGATGTGCTATTGTATAAAAGTTTTCCATTTGAACCAGTGGACTGGTGTCTATATGACTCCGATAAGAAAGAGTCATGAAGTTGGAACTTGATCTGGACATTTGGCAATATCTCCTCCTTTGGTGAGGAATGTAGCGAGCAAGTTATTCTCTTTCTCGAAAATCTACAAAATTTATAACCAATTGCCGAAGGGGCTTAGAGAAATGCCTCCATCTAAGATGTCTTTTAAAATTTTTATCTACTGAACTTGAAAAAGTCTGCAATCCTGCTGATATTTTTTATTTTGATTATGATAATACTTTCTCGTGTTTAAATAAAAGACAGGATTAATTGTTTTCAACAGCATAACTTCTCGAGATTCTGTCTTCAAGTTTTGTACTATTAAAATTGAAAACGTTATGCATTACATATCATGTTAATCAACAATACATACAATCAATTATTAGTCATGGTTCCCTTTTTTGCATAATGTTACACTCGAATAATACATTAAATTTTTCGATTTTTGATAATGAATCTATCACTCTTTATAACCGAACTTTCTGATGCTGATAAATTGTACAGTACAACTAATTGCACATATTTATGTGATGATATATGTTTTTATATTGTACATTTTCTATTTTTATTATTTGATGGAACATGTAAGGTTTGAATCCAAATGAAGATTTTCTATTCTATTCTATTCAAGTCAACCCACCAATGGTGGGAATGTTGCGAGCAAGCTACTCTCTTTTTTAAAAATTTACAAAATTTACAATCAATTGCCAAAGGGGCTTAGAGAAACACCTCCACCTAAAATGTCTTTTAAATTTTTATCTACCGAACTAGAAAAAGTGTTCAATCCTGCTGATATTTTTAATTTTGATTATGATAATACTTTCTCATGGTTAAATAAAAGACAGGATTAATTGTGTTTCACCAACATAATTTCTCGAGATTCTATCTTCAAATTTTGTATTATTAAAACTGAAATGTTATGCATTTTATCATCTTGTTAATCAACAATGCATACAATCAATTATTAGTCATGGTTACCTTTTTTCTTACAAACTGTTATACTCGAATTATACCTTAAATTTTTCTAATTTTGATGAAGAATCTATCACTCTTTACAGCTGAACTTTCTGATGCTGATAAATTGTACAGTACAACTAATTGCTCATATATAGGTGATGTGATATCTTTTTATATTGTACATTTTCTAATTTTATTATTTGATGGAACATGTGTGGTTTGAATCCAAATAAAGATATTTTATTCTATTCTATTCTATTATAACTGCTTGAAACTAACAGAGATTGAGGCTAAAATCACAGTTAAGAGAAATATTGTGTAAAAACCCGAGTTGGACTATTTGACCTTAAAGAATTTGTCAAAATTGAGCATCGTTGGGTTCTAACGCAGAGCCGTGTGTTACGGTATATAAATATACTCTAACCAAGCGAAAGTAGACAATGGAAGGAATAGCTTCTACTCCAATCGCAGTACTCTGATAAGAGAGACTAATTCAGCATGAATTCCATCTTTGAGTGTTAATGTGACAAAAATTTCATTTTTAGCACAACTCACAAGGACAATTCTAAACGAAGTTTGCATTTTTGCGCTTAAGATATGGGATAACGAATAGAAGTGTCGAAAAACTAACCACATTAAATACTGAAACTTTTAGACAACTTTGGATTAAAATAGATCTTATAGCAAATAATTATTACTAGCGACGCTCTCTTCATGAACTTTGTTCGTTCAAAAACCAAAGATTGACAAGGGCCACGTACACTTTCATTGTAGATTTACGCAGAATTGCCAGAAATCAATTAAAATATAAATGTCAAATCGTCTGTAAACGCCCCAGCTTGAAGTATATGCCATACGACGTTACAAACAAAGTTAAAGTGCTATGGATATAGAGTTATTGTTCTGATAGGGGGCCCTTAACAAGGGCGGTCGTGCGTTCTCCGGCAAATGCCGAGAATGTTCCTTCTGTTGTTGAGATATCCTTGAGCCTTGGGTTGACTCTGGCTGTGGTTCCTTCTGTTGTTGCGTTGTAATCTCGATGTGGAAACTTCGTTAAATTTCTGCATTAATAGGCTCATCATGCTGGTTATACAGCAACAAGATGAGTCACGGATGTTGCCAAATGTTAGTGAAGACAATCCAATAAGCAGCGTAGTTAATGACAGCCGACAGCACGCACACGTAACGCAAAGCAGAAAGCAAATGCAAAAACTGAACTGCATGGTAAATTTGCCGTGCTTAAATAGCCATGCAATAATCTACTTGCACACTATTGGTTAATCGGCAAGTTTTGCTTTTTTCTCATTGTTGCAACGTTAATAAAATTGAATTTAATTAACGCAATATGTCGGCAATTAATTTGTGTCGTTACAACACTTTCCTCTTCGAAAAAAAGGAAAAAATCCTCTCTGCGAGGCTTGATAAAAATATATGGCAGATTTCGAATCAAGTTAAGCAAAAAAAATAATGTACCATAAATGCTGGGCTTAAGTATGATTGTTGGTTGCTTAAACAATGATATGATGCCAAATAACCACTAGGAAATGCTACAAAATTGTTAGCTCTAGTGGTCAGTCATACCGCGTGAAACAAAATAGAGCAGTGTAAGATTTGGGAGCCGTAGCGTGAAGATTTAGAGGTAAATCGCCTTTGAAGTTGCCAGGTTTAAGTTAAAACCTAGGCAGGCTGTATCGTCGTCAAAGCGTTTGTATACGACCAAAGGAGCTAGAGTGTGGGCTCGACGTTGTGGTCATAATCTTTGTAGAGTGGTCTTTGTGCAATTGATGAAGATGAGATATGCATTGAAAGTGGCCTGTACCATGATATGAAGCTGATCACTACTTAGTGTTGCTACACGAAAGTGTTAGCTCTAAGTAGCTGGTCATACCAAAATAGGCAGTGTGATGTCATGTGTGAGAAATACATTATAATGTAAAATTATATACATTAAAATCAAAGGTAACTGCATAAAAATATGTACACAAACATTGCCTCAGAAATCGCATAATACCAAAGAACTGTTAAAAAATGCTACACAAATGTTAGCTAAGAACAGCTGGTTATGCCACTTGAGATAAATGCGAAAAATAACAAAAGGTTAAAAAATTTTGATACGTAATGTTAATGTTAAAAATATCAATTACGCGTTATACAAAGCAGGCTATTGAGATTGTGGGCAGACGGAGCCTGAGACGTGTGTAGAAGGTTGAACGCTCCAAGGATTAGGCGGTTCGGTAAACGGTTTCAACTTGTCTATGCTTACTGATGTCGGTGTAGCGCCTTGCATAATAATGAAGTATTTTGGTTGTCTAAACAAAATCGGGCAAGGGCCGCGATACTTTGGTTGTAGTGGTGCAACGGCATTGTCGTTGTGATCGAGTACTCTCTTGCAGCTGTGAAGCTGCGGGTGAACGAAGACTGGACAAGGCGTATGTCTCGGCTGCTGTTCAGACATGTTACCGAAATGAAGTCGAAGGCGGGTAGCTTCGTTTTGTGGGTCATCTTGTGCCGGTAGTAGACGTGGGAGCTGACTAGGCAAGCGTAGATCCATGCCATACAAGAGTTGTGACGCAGACGTTTTAATGGATTCACAAGTACGGGAACGCATGGCAGGCAGAACTAAAGGTAGTGCATCGACCCATTTGCCATTAATGGACGAGGATGCTAAAGCTGCTTTGAGTTTTCTATGCATTCTCTCTACGATACTGTTAGCTTAGGGATGGTAGGCTGTCGTCTGGCGTAAGGTGCGTCCCATGTACCGCATGGTGGTTTTGATACGATCAGATGAGAAGCAAGTGCCTCTTTCTGTGATGACCTCATTGGGAACGCCATAATTGGATATCCATGCAGAGATAAAACCGTTAGTTCCTTCGTCTGCATAAATGGTGCCAAGAGGTAATGTCGCAGATCACCGTGTAAATCTATCAATCATAGTTAGAAGATAGCTGAAAACTGGAACCTTTTTCAGGTGAAATATGTCGATGTGGACGATGGTTAGGTAAGAAGAAGTTCTAAAATGTTGCAACTTAGAACGGGTGTACCGTGTGATGTTGTTTTTATGACAAATAGCACACTCGAAAATCCATCGTTTAACGTTCTGTCTATGTCTTTGACTCAGAAACGATCTGTGAGAAGTTGGACAGTCGCTTGTTTTCCTGGGTGAGAAATTGATTGAATTGAATCGAAAACATTTTTCTGAAGGCTGTTCGGCAGAACTGGCCTGTTGGGCTGCGTACCCTTGAAGTAAACAAATGGTAAGCCTTCCCAGAGACGGCATATGAACTTGGTTGGGTGACGCGCTATTGATCTTTGAGTGTGAATGTCACCGCTTTGTTCCGCTCGCAGGAGGATTGGCGTTAGTGCAGGTTCACTGAATATCACTGAGTTGATAGTGAATGGCGACGGCGAAGGTTGTTGTAGCAAGACGTCTGGCCTGGAAAGGGCATCTGCAATGAAGTTCTGTTTGCCCTTGACGTGAAAGATGTCAAATTGCAATTCGCTTAGACGTGAAAGCTGTCTTTCCACTCCGGTAGGTTACTTGGCGATAGATGAAGTTGCATTTCGAAGTGCGCTAACTAATGGTGCATGACATGTGCAAACAAAAATTCTGCTATTGCCAATGATGCTGATAAAATGGCGCACTGCCTCGTGGATGGCGAGAAGTTATCGACCAAAAGTGTCGTACCTCGTTTCTACTGGTTGGAGATTACGCTAGTAGAAACTGATAGGCTTCCGATCTCTGTCGATCTCTTGTTCCAAATTGGTTCCAGTAGTGAATTCAGAAGCAGCTGTCGCGAGTAGAAATGGTTTTTCAAAATCAAGATGTGTTAGCATTGTGGCATTTGCTAACGAGTTGACGGCGAGTCGAAGTAATTCCGCGTCTTCGGATGACCAAGCAATGATGGAATTCTTTATAAGTCCTTTTCGATTCCGCAGGTGCCTGGACAAAGGATAACGTTGTTTTGAAAGGCCCGGAAGGAACTTGCGATAACAGTTTAGTACTCCCAGCATTTATTGCAACTCGCTAACAGTCCTTGGTGTCTTGACATTCTTGATTGAATTTGCCTTTGACGACAAAGGTTGAATACATTGTGGCGTGATACGATGTCCTAAGAAGTCCACGGATGTAGTTGAAATCTGCGTCTTGTCATAGTTGATCTTGAGTCCATGGTTGAATAAGCGTGAGAGGACATGTCGTAGATGCTTTGCATGAGATTCTAAGTCTGGACTGAATATCATTATGTTATGGAGATATGACATACAATAAGCAGAGTCGTCGCGAAGTATGTTGTCCTTGAATCTTTGAAATGTCTGTGTTGCACACTTAAGTCCAAAAGGCATGTAAAGATATTCGAAAAGGCCAAATGGAGTGATGACCGCAGTTTTTTTGATATCCTCTTGTGCTACAAGGATGTGATGGTAGGCTTGTCTGAGGTCAATCACCGAGAAGAAATTGCTGCCGTTCAGTTTTTAAAGTAAGGTGTTAATATTTGGAAAAGGATATGCATCAGATTCTGTCACTGAATTTAGCTTACGGTAATATCCGCAGGCTCTGTACAATCTGTTTGCTTTGGAGACTAAGTGCGGTGGTGACGCCCATGAACTTTTCGATGGTCTGATGATTCCCTCTTCCAAAAGCCTTGAGAATTCTTCTTGGGCAGCTTTCAACTTAGCAGGAGCCAGTGGTCGCTTCTTGAGTGCAATAGGTTGTCCTTCTGTGACGATATGATGCATCGTGTTGGAGACTCTTAGCTCTGACTTGTTAAGATCGAAAAGCGTATTGTATTTTCGAAGAGCTGCTGATATCTCTGCTGATTGATGCACTGGGGTTGGCTGAATGACCTGTAACTCCAAACGCTCGGAGGCAAGTGTCCAAAAGCTTTGTTCAAGTCCGGTGGAGGGGTCGATGATCTTTTGATTAGCAAGATCAACAATGAGCCGAAATTTTAGAAGGAAATCAAGGCCTATTATATTATGTGAGACCTTGGCAATGATGAAGTTGTGGGAAAATTCACGTCGTAGATCTATGTTGGGTGTGCGGTACCGGCAGCCATATGTTGGTATGTGCTCGCCTTTTGCTGTTGCGAGAAGAACGCCTAGCGACATCTTGGCCATTGAATCACCCTTGAGAACTGAGACAGCTGCATCTGTGTCTACGATGAACTCTTCGCTAGTTTTGAAATCAAGAAGGTGCAGAAGATCGTTGGGCTGTTTGGCCGGGTCATGCAAACAAGTAGGCTGGTGATTGCGATCGGCGTTGTCCGTTTGGTTCTCTGTGTGCAAAATTTGAAGTGGACGAAAAGAGTCGACAGGGATGTCAGTTTGTAATTGGTTTCTTCCCTGTGGAGTCGTTGATGCCGTTGATGCGTAGAAAGTACGGTCTTCTACTTCCTGCGCCAAATTTTTCCCAATCCTGATGCACACTTGCGCCTGTGGTCTGTTGTCCTTTCCGTCAACTGTAGAAATTGGCACTCATTCGGAAATTCTTCGGAATGACAAAGACAGAATAAAAAAACTTCTGGTGGTTATAACATCAATTTTTTGGAGCATATTTGTTAAAGGATTGCGGGGATGTCGATCACTGCCTACCATTATAATTAGGTTTAGAAATAAATTTGGGTCGAGAATTCACTTGATCTAGCTAAGATTTCGTAATGGCCAGTCCTTCTAGAACTCTAGCCATGTTCGCCACTGTTCTCTCCAAAGAGGAGAGCCTATCATCTTGCGCGTGTGAAGAAAAGAATGACCGATTCACTTTGGTTTCCAAAACCATATATTCTAACTCACATCTCTCAGATAAGTCATCTATAGAAAGAGCGTTGGGAAGCTGTCTGGCAAATAATTTTAATGCTTTTGGAAGATTGGTAATAAGAACAACCTAAGCGTCATGGTTAAAATGTTGGTTTTATACCAACGTTTCCGTAATTCCCTCAAAATTTCGATGGGGCCAAGGTTTGGCATGTCTAACTGCGCATATTTATTTATTATCTGCTCAGTTTCTGTGGGCCCAAGCAAGGATTCTACTTCGTTTTGTAGGCCCAAAATGGGATTAGGTAGCTTCCTAATGGCCTCAAGCTTAGGATAAATCCGTTGCTGCAATTCAGAAGGTAGTTTAGCAAAAACCTTTGACAGTTTTTGATGACTGTCATAATCAGGAAACGGGGAGAAAGCGGAGTTTACGCGCATAAAGAATAGTTCACTATCTCCATCCCAAACAGGAACATCAATATCTAAAATTGGACCTGACATTCTAACAATCTTACGGGATCTTAAAAGCATAA
>JAQBSW010015128.1:0-10342 GCA_029291075.1 Eudiplozoon nipponicum | reverse complement strand
CCAATATATATATATATATATATATAAGCATAATAATATATAAAGATATGCTCATTAGTATATATATATATATATATATATATATATATATAATATATATATATATATATATATATAGACTCTGTATATATATTATATAGTGTGAGTTAACGTTGAGGTCGCAATGACGAAGATTTTATATGATGTTAGCTTCACCATTGCAAGTTTACACATTCGTCTAGGAGATTGTACTATCATATTGTCCTACATTATTCACTCAAATATATAGCGGTTATAAGGTGTGATACCGACTCCTACTGATGAGTCGCCGGTAAGCAAGACAAGATTGTGCACGAGATTATACTTTCCGTTCATGATGTCATTGGTTTGTCCTTCTGGTCACAACTGAACTAAATTGTTACTAGGTTTGCTACACCTAATGCATACTTGCATATATATTAGTTTTTCGCAACAAACAATATTTAACTGTTATATATTGAATTGAATGATATCATGTTTACCGCGAATTGTGATAATTGATATCGATCAAGGGCAGGGTGTAAGGATTTACTGGAGTAACAGGTCTTCAGAAATAGTTGTAATTTTAAATTTCCGTAAATTATAGCTTATATTGGTATCCATCATGTTAGTAACATGTACCTATTCGAAAATAAAATGTTGGTATCTCTGTCTGAAACAATAGCCATAGTGGTAGTATCCTTTACAGACGCTATATATATATATATATATATATATATATATATATATATATATATATATATATATATATATAATAGTGTGAGTTAACGTTGAAGTCGCAATGTCGAAGACTTTATATGATGTTAGCTTTATTATAACAGATTTACACATTCGTCTAGTAGATTGTACCGTCCTATTATCTTACATTTTTCAAGGAAATATATAGTTGTTAAAGGGCGTCAAACCGGCTCAAACTGTTAAGTCACCAGTAAGCACGAAACGAATGTGCACGAGATTATACTTTCCGTTCATGCTGTGTTTAGTTCATCCTTCTGGTCACAACTGAACTAATTTGTTACTAGTTTTGCAACACCTAATACATACATGAATTCGCCGACTTATTGCCTAAATGAAATTGAAATTTTATTTACGCCGTACCAATTAAACCAAGAAAAATTTGCCATGAACCAATGGCCTGAGAGATTATGTTTTCAAAATTATATGAACACGATGCGTTTTTCACCTGATACACACAGAAACTCAAAGTATAATCTCATACTTTCTTTGGTTTATCGTTCATGCTTCCCGTTCATCCTTCTGGTCACCACTGGACTAATGTGTTACTAGGTTTGCAACACCTAATACATACTTGCATATATATTAGTTCTCTGCAACAAACAGTATTTGAATGACACACAAATATGAAATTTTCTATTGTGCACAACGCGTGATTGCTGTCGCGCAACACACTTGACAGTTTACCTACGCTGACTTCTGGACTTGCGTAAGTTACGCTGTGTCAGCTAGTTACTTGAATCTCAGTCACGCGAATTTTTGCGTTGCTGCACAACTTTTCACGCTGATCGATTATCTATTTATCGGAATTCTACGCCAGTCAACCATAGAGTGCCTAAGGTATCTAGGAGTACTTCTAGACACTGCAACAAAACCTAACTTTTTTGGAATTTCCTGGAGAATGCAATTCTAACCATTATAATGGCCACCTAGAATAGCTTTCTCTCATTATCTACGGCTATTAATTACTTTGTAACATCGCACTGTATTTACTTGCAGCCATTAAGATGTAGAGGCCCTTTGGTCACTACCATAAGGGGGTCTCTTGGATGCCAGGCCCGGAATATCCATATATGCGGAATGATCATCTATCTTGGAACACTTAAGTTCCTCTGAACTATCTCTTAAGCTACAATCCTTAAGTCCGCTAGCCAACTGCTCTGTATCCTCAGTATTTAATAAACCAGACATGATATTATTAAATTATTTATAATTTATATATTATATTAATTAAGTAAGCTTACCCGGATACGCTGATGTCCACAAATTTACTGAACTGGAATGATTGAGACCTTGAAACAAATATTCACTTAAATTACCCAAAGCAAACTTATGGTTCTTTTCGCTGATAATTAAAAACACCAAAATGACGAGAAGATTTACAAATTTTATTCACAAAGTAATCGGAGATGAACCATGCAGTGTCCCGCTTATGCAATTCAGAAACTCAGATCAAAACTGTCTCATTTCTTTTCACAAGACAAGTCCAAAACTTCGACAATATGAACAAAAGAACTTTCAAAAAATTTTACAATATTTTTCAAAAATTACAATATTGTTTTACGAAACCAGCGATAACATCAAATGTCCAAAAATAAAAATTGATTTATTTTTATATGAGAGGTAAATTTCTGTCCGATAATTAATTTAACCTCTACATACTCCCTCATGTTTAAGATGATTAACCATACATGATGTAGTCTTCATTCTTCGGTTTCTTGATGACTCTTCCCGACCGAGTTTCAACAAGTTGTGCTGGTACTTCACCAGATTTCATATTCATATTGCATTGTTCTTGATTCTCAGTTGTCTTGGTTTTAATCTTTACTTCTTTACCATATTTATTCGACACTTCATTTTTCTCACCAATTTCTGAGTCACATCTCGCCTCAACTTCTGGATACTTCGGTGAATACTGTTCCTCAGTCTCCTCCTCCGTCCAAATAAACTGTGGAATACAGCGATCCAGTGTTACACATTCTACAGTGCCATTTACTTCTATAAATGCATTTTTCTCAGTCATATGATTGACTTTATATGGCCCCTTATAGAATGGAGTCAGACAATTCTGTCTGTTTTCGTTAGTTATGTATACATGCGATGCCAGCTTTAAATCTGAAGATACATAGCATTTAGACTTTGGACTTCTAGTTTTGGTTGGAGCTAAACGACTCATTTTATCTCTCAATGCTCCAACAAACCAATCTACTGAACTAGAGGCCCAATCGAGACAACTTGGAGTTTCTATTAGAATATCTCCAGGTAACCTCAGTGGCTCTCCATAAACAAGTTCTGCTATGGATGTTCCTAACCGAACTCTGTATCTGTTTCGCATTGCCAACAAAACTATGGGCAAATCATGTATCCAACTGGATCCACCGGTGCAGCGTAATGCAGCCTTCAGCTCCCTGTGCAGTCTCTCAACCATCCCATTGGCTCTGGGATTATAAGCACATGTGTGTCTTACTTCTATCCCCATTGTATTCAATGATCTGATAAACAGTTCAGACATAAACTGACTACCACGATCAGTAGTTACCCTTACCGGTACACCATATCGCGACACCCAATTATGCAAGAACATAAGTAAGACCTCTTGAGCTGTCATGTCCTTCAGGATTGCTACCTCAAACTGACGACTGAACCGATCGACCATCGTGAGTAAATACTTTTGGCCGGAAATCTCAGGCATTTCTACTATATCAATATGAACATGCATGAATCGACCCGCTGGTATACCAATCGTTTTAATTTCAGTTTTGGTATGACGCCAAACTTTACAAGTTTGACACCGGGCACATGTCCTTACCCAGGCTCTTATGTCTTTCGACATCTTTGGCCATACATATCTATCAGTGACCATCCTGATAGTTGCCTTAATGGAAGGATGACTGAATTCATGTAGCTGCTGAATTACCTTATACCTTAATTCTAGCGGTACATAAGGTCTAGGTTGGCTCCTGGAGATTTCACATAATAACCACTTATCTCCAATCTTCCTGCGTGTATATACAGGATTCTTTTCCAACACAGCTACTAAAGGATCAGAGACCTTGGTGCTTCCATCAATTGCTGGACAAAATCATTAGAAGATACAATAGAGCATACGAAGTGACTCTGAACGAATCATATCTTCATCTGATACGTCTGGTCTACTGAGAGTGTCTGCCACCACATTATCTTTTCCTGAGATATGACTAATGGTAAAATCAAATTCTGCGAGTCGGGTTATTTGTGAATTCACCCGCCGAGAATAATTTAGCCTGTTTGCTTTCCCAAGGATACTCAACAACGGTTTATGATCAGTTAATATCATAAACTGATGTCCATCCAGGTAGTGCTCAAAATGCAACACTGCAGAATAAACTGCTAGTAACTCCTTTCCAAGCGTATCATATCGCTTCTCGCGATCTTGGAGTTTCCGACTATAGAATCCTATCGGCTTGACTATACCATTTTCCCGTTGATGTAACACTGCTCCTATGGCTACATCAGAAGCATCTGTGACCAGCTCAAACGGCTTAGTCCAATCCACAGGTGCTAATGTGGTTATTTGGCTTAACAGATCTTTGGCCCTCTGGAATTTTTCCTTGTCGTCTTGGCTAAAATTAATAGGCCAGGACTTCTTGATTGTGCTTCGTTCACGAACTAAATGTCGAGTTAGCGACCCCAAAATTCCAGCTAAACCTGGTATGAACCGACGATAGTAGCTAATCATGCCCAAAAATCTACGCAACTGGCGTACAGTTCTAGGTTCTGGCACATCCTTGATTGCTTGTACCTTGTCTTCCAAGGGCTTGATTCCATCCTTGGAAATGGTGTGTCCAAGATATTTTACGGTAGAGCAACCAATCCTACTCTTTTCTGGTTTCACTACCAATCCATAATGTTCCAGCTTAGACAAAACGATGTCCAAATGCTCCCGGTGTTCCTCCCTAGATTGACTATATATAATGATGTCATCTATATACACTCTAGCAAATGAACAGTCTTGAAGAACTTCCTCTGTCAGACGCTGGAATGTCTGACTTGCATTCTTCAACCCAAAAGGCATACATAAGAATTCATGCGATCCTCCTCCAGGGAATCGCACTGCTGTGAGCGGTATAGATTCTGCCTCCATAGGTACTTGATAGTACGCCTTCTGCAGATCTAACGTTGTATATACCTCATACCCCATTATATCCCTGAGCAAAGTACTCTGGTTCGGTAGAGGATACGAATCGCCTTTCGTTACCGAATTCAATAGACGATAGTTACCACAAACCCTCCATTGACCTGGTTCAGGTTTGGGAACAACCACTATTGGAGATGCAAAGTTGGAATTTGAACGCCTACAAATTCCTTCTTCTCTCAACCGCTTAAATTCTTCAATAGCAACCTGCTGCTTGTGTTGTGCTAACGGTTGAGACTTGGGCGAACAAGGTAGTGGCTCCACCAACTCGATTTGGTGTTCTATGCCTGTCTTTAAACCCTTGCGTTTAGCATTAAATGGCAGAAACACGGCCAGGTGTTTCTCGATGACATCCGCCAAGTCATCGGCGACGACGGGTCTGGGTAGTCTCACTGACCTAACTACTGAGGTCCCAGTCTCAGCATAAGTCACTATCCCAGTGCTTTGTCCAATGGTCCTAGATTTGGGATCTAAAGCGAGATTAAAATGGATCAAAAAGTCCATCCCAATGATGTTATCCTTTATATCAGCGACCAGAAAATTCCACGTAAATGGAGATTTCTGCCCCAATGTCACTGACAATTCTTTAACTCCCTTAACCTCAATTGGACTTCCATTAGCAGCCCATAGTTGGTAATCGAATGTGGGGCTATCAATTTCCACCACATCAGATCGAACTATGCTCACCTCTGCACCCGTGTCTATTAAGAATTTTAGGCCACTAAGTTCATCAGTTATAACGAACTTATTGTTGCTATAACCAGCAACCTCTTTAAGATTATCTGCCAGCCGAAATCTAACAGATTTACGGACTGTATTACTGCGCGTCTCTTCCATCGAAGCTTCCGAACCTAACTTCGATGTTTTTAGTATGCCACGAATATGCATACCTTGGAGCCTTGCTTGCGCAACCCCCCCTACGGCTCCTATTAGCGGGGGCTCTATTAGTTTTCCGGCAGCTTAGACCAGGCCACAGGAAGACTACTTCCTTTCCATCGGGGACCACCCAACTTTGGAAATGTGCATCCCCCTCCTGACATTTTCCAAACTCGGCGTATTTGCGATGCGATATGCACCACTCGCGTGGTCCTTGTACACTCTCACGCGATTCGCCTCTCCAATGCTTGGAATTTGAACGCTGACTCCGAGAATTTACCCTACTTCTGTTGGAAGTTTCCTTATTGCTTTTTATCCAACCCACATCCCTGCGGAGGGTACTTAATTCATTCTCAATGATCAGGAGCCTCTCTGAGAGATGTCTGAGTTGCTGCTCTAGGCGTGAATCTGCGGTTACTGCATACACCTTAGGTTCCACCTGACGATACACTTTGTCCAACCCTTTGAGCTTCTTGGGCCACTCTAGTTCCAATGTATCATATACATCCAATGTGGCTCTTAGTCTAGCAGGCAATTCTGCTACAAATATACTATTTATAACTTCCTCAGATATATCAAGCCCGATGGATTTTGAAATTAGTCTGTCATAAAATTCAGATGGAAGTAGATTTCCCATCTTTTCCTGACGTAATAAGTCAGTCATCCGTTCAATCCTCTCGGGTTGATATCGTCCATGGAGTTCTTCTACTAGAAGCTCAAATGCATTTTCTGGTTCGTTCTCAGTAACAAATTTCCTGAGTCTAAACAGATTCTTTTTTAATGGCTCAGGTAAGCACCACCAGGCCGAGGCAAACCTTTCTATAGGGTCGGTCATCCGTCTTAGTTTAAAATAAAATTTTGCTTCTTCGACCCATTCAGAATGGTTGTCTGGTCTGTACATATTAAGCTTGACATTGCTATCCATAGAATTGTGGCAATAACGATCATCTACATCATATCTTCCCGCATAAAGGATCCTGGCGCGGTCGCCATTTTTTGTAGAGGCCCTTAGGTCACTACCATAAGGGGGTCTCTTGGATGCCAGGCCCGGAAAATCCATATATGCGGAATGATCATCTATCTTGGAACACTTAAGTTCCTCTGAACTATCTCTTAAGCTACAATCCTTAAGTCCGCTAGCCAACTGCTCTGTATCCTCAGTATTTAATAAACCAGACATGATATTATTAAATTATTTATAATTTATATATTATATTAATTAAGTAAGCTTACCCGGATACGCTGATGTCCACAAATTTACTGAACTGGAATGATTGAGACCTTGAAACAAATATTCACTTAAATTACCCAAAGCAAACTTATGGTTCTTTTCGCTGATAATTAAAAACACCAAAATGAAAGGTCATCTAGCTTAACGTTTGAAATGATAGGATACTATTCAAAAGTAGGGCTATATAGATTTAATAATACACACACAATACATTTATTTGGCATCAAAGGCCAACTGGCCCAATCATTGAAATAGCAAATCAAGGGTAGGATATGTGGAGGTGAGTGGAATTGTGACTAGCAAAGTATTTAATAGCAGGGGGAGGGGTTGGGGAGGGGAAAAGTTATCATTAACAACAAGATAGTTCAATCTGGTGAAAAATAAATATAAGCGAAGTTCCATTTGACTAGACAAGATAAATTGGAGATAGTCCGTGAAGTATCAGATCTTCAAGGTGAATGTGAGATCGAAAACGAAGATGAAGATGAAAAGATGGCGGCCCGGAGGTAGACGTCGACCGTTGGAGTCCGTTGTCGTGACGAATGAATTGATGGAGTCGGCAGGATTGAGGCGAGCGAGTCTTGCAAGGATCGCAGGCATCTGTAGAACGTGATCGAGATTAAAATAAGACCAGGGAGAGTCGAAGTCCGAAGCGAACCGTTGGTGAATCGGTAGGGCTGTTGGGTTTCCGGTCCTCCGCTGAAACAAGAAAGAAAGAAAAGAGTTGGATGAGCAAAACGTAGTAGAGTATCCGCAACGTGGATATAATGGGGTTAGGAATGGGCTGAGAGGTGGTATTAGTGAATCTTGAAGTAAAAAGAATAAGACAAGAGAGGTAAGAAGATAGGGTGGAGTAAATGTTATGGATTGAGAAGGAACCAGTTTCGTTTCCAATCGGTCGTATCACAAAGAAATTTGTTGAAGAAGTACTGATGGGCTGCCTTTTTGAATTCGTGCTGGGGTAGGAGTTTTATGTCTGTGGGGAGAGCGTTGAAGACATTAGTGGCTTTGGAGAAGAGATAGATTTTTTTAAATATGGTGGGGGTATGGTAGGCTTGGATAGAAGAGTTACTAGAACGTGTGGCGTAGTGGTGACTTGGGTGGGCAAAGTTGGAGAGTGGTAAGGAAGTTGAGATCTTATGGATAAAAGAAATGACTCGAAGGTGACGTGTGAACCAAAGCGGAAGAAGGTTAGCTAGAAGTAGGCGTTCCCTGTAGTTTTGGCAGTTCGGGAAGACTCGCTTAAGAAATCTGGAGGATACCTGTTCAATGGTGTACGAGGAGGCGTGGGTGAGAGGACAGTAGAATTCGCTGGCGTAGGAAATGAGGGGCAGAACGTAGACCTTGAATAATGTGAGTTGGAGAGTGGGATTGTTAGTCTTAAAACAGATCAGACGGGCCCATTTGAAGAGTTTGGAAGTAGTGTGTGTAAGGTGTGGGGAGAAGTCTAGGGATTTTGAGAATTGAATGCCGAGATGTTTGGCCGAATCTATTATTTCTATGTCGAGGGGGTAGTTGGCAGCCGGGATGGAGCAGAATGGATCAGACGAGAGTCTCATTAAGCGGGTTTTGGTGGGATTTAGTTTGAGTCCGATTTCGCTGAGCTGCAAGTGGAGCGAGGATAGGAGCTCCGATATAAGGGATGAGGAAGGGTTGGAAGTTGTGGGGTTGCTGAATACGATGACCATATCATCTGCATATTTGAACAGCTTGAAAAGAGTGTCTTCAACCTGTATGTGTGCGAGTGCAAGGTTGAAGAGAATGGGACCAAGTACAGAGCCCTGGGGAACACCGGATCGGACATGGGTTGGCCTCGAGAGACTGCTGCCAATTTTTACTCTTGTATATCGATTCCGAAGATAATAGCTGATAAGATTGAGAACATTGCCGCATATACCGCTTCTCATTAAGGCAGATTCAATTGCTGAAAATGACAGCGAGTCAAAAGCCTTGGATATATCTAGGAAGAGGAGAGTGCACTGAAGCCCTTTAGAGAAAGAAGAGTAGCAATGATCGAGAATACTAACTAAGTTGGTGGAAGATGAGCGGCCGTTCAGGAATCCATGTTGATCATCAAGGAGGTAGAAGTTTTCATGGGACTTAATGAAAGGGTAGATTAGGTTGTATAGGATCCTGTCGAAGATTTTGGTGAAAGAAGGTACGATAGTAATGGGGCGGAGATCTTTAAATGATGAGATCGAGGAAGAGCCGTTTTTGGGGATGGGAGAGATCGTCGAGCAAAGCCAGTCCGAGGGAAGATAGATGGTTTCGACACAATGATTAATAACATCTGCAAGTAGAGAGAAGACGTTCCAGCCAAGCAGCGCAATCATGCTGACTGAAACACCGTATTGATCAAATTGGTGTTTAGATTTAATGTCTTTAACTGCTTGGGCGACGGAAGCCGGAGAGACGTATAACCAGCGTAGGTTCTCGGAGTCTCCGTTGTCTACCATCTCAATAGGCGGAGTGGGAGAGGAAAATGAGTCGAGAAGATGAGTCAGATAATCGTTAGCGAAGCAAAGGTCGTCTGACTGAGAGAAGTTGATATACGAGGTTTTGGGCTTTTGCAACAATTGGTGTTTGATGATGGCGAACTTTGCCCGGGGGTTAGGAGCTGAGCGGATGCGTTTTTCGACGTGGAGCGCTTGTTTGTTGATAGCCTGTTTAATGAGCCCATCAATGCGTCTCAGAGCGAGGGCGCGAGCCAGTGACGATGTGCGTAGGCGAGAGCTGCGTGCGAGGTTGTCACGTGCCTTAAACAGAGCGTTCATCTTATTCGTCGAGTATACTTGTTGAATAGAGGTGGCGGAGTTATAGTGGGAGGATAGGATGTTATGGACTTCGGAGAAGCACGAGGAGAGGTTGTTTGGGAGAAAGAGGTCCCTCCAGTTAACTGTGTCACAGAGTCGGCGGAACTCGTCCCAGTTGGTGAATCGTCTGAAAGATTGGGTGTCTTCTCGAGGGGTGAAGGATAAGAGAGGTAAGAGGAAGGATACCTGACAGTGATCAAGATTGGGGAAGATTTCCCGAGAGCGAACATCGGTCACCTCGTTATTGGAGAGAACACAATCCAGTTGGTTGTTCCCTCGGGTAGGAAAATGCACGAATTGGTGTAGCAGGTTATCCGCAAAGAGTCGAAGCAGTGGGTGACTTTCGGAAGCTAGATTATGCCAGTTAGTCGTGGGGAGGTTGAGATCACCCACAACGACGTACCGATCAGAGTGTAAAGAGAAAAGAGTGGAAAGGAGTTGGGCCCCGCGAGTGTCGTCGATGAGTGAGATATTAGGGGTCTGTAGACAACCAGT
>JAQBSW010015127.1:0-10343 GCA_029291075.1 Eudiplozoon nipponicum | reverse complement strand
TAATCATTTTACATGCTTGGATATGCTAATTTATGATTACAAAATTGTTATCCACATACCTCGGACAGTATTATTTAATAAGTGGATTTTATGTAACCGAGTAGAGAATTTAGAAATCGGCGGAACGTCCGTTGCAACTCCGTCTTTCGTGCAAATATTTAGGAGACATCTTAAATGACTTTTATATAATACAATTAAACAATCATTGATGGCGCGGGTGGTGGTAACAATTATTGAAATCAAGTTTGCGAGCTTGAAGTAAACACGAATCCCATTGTATTTAACCAGTCGTCGAATAACACGTACTGACGCGTTTCGACCTTCCATGATCATCATCAGAGTACGACGGCAAACTGACTAACGTGGATCAAATCGCTATGCATATATATGGAAAGCATAATTAGATATATTACTCTCACCTCTAGTATACCCGCATACATTGTATTTGACTGGAAATGTCAGATGCACAATTTCTATTCAGTGACGCACATTAAAGTTTTTGCAATTTTCAACACATAGGTATAGTTAATATATTTAAACAACCATTCATCTCGCGGGTGGTGCTAAAACTCTTTAAGTCATGTTTTGCAAGCTTGTCGGGTTAAATACAATGGGATTTTGGTTTACTTCAAGCTCCCAAATTCGATTTAAATACTTGTACGATGTATTGGGAACGATGGCTGGTTGCTATCATTGAAATTGCAGGAATGCTTTTATTTTGACATTTTGCAATGATTGAAGTAACTGTTACGTTAATTACCAAGTCAAAAATATCGCAAACGCAATTGTTTGACACTTTTATTGGATTGTTTGTAAGATTGCTTCTATCTCTCTCGCAAGATTGTGCTGTGGAATGTTGATCATTGACAATTTCGTTCTACAACCTTTTATTCAAAAATATTTCCATACTTAACTATGAAACGTTAATGACACATTTATACTCATAAATGTGAATATCGGAATTAATGACAAGCCTAAATATTTCAAACAGGAAATTTAGAGCCCGAAACCCTCAGTTTAACGCGGGTGGTGGTAACAATTCTTTAAATCAAGTTTGCGAGCTTGACGTAAACACCAATCCCATTGTCTTTATCCAGTCGTCGAATAACATAACAAACATTGTTTATTTATAAAAATGTCATACCTACTCTGCGTTCTATACAGGCTGAAATAGCCGTTTATTAAAGAAACAAATTCAATTGCATTTTGGAGTAAACACAGCCGGAACGAGGGAGAAAACTTTTCCGCACTAGCTGAACACAATTTTCAATTATAATCGCATTCCAAATCAGGCGGATTTCCTGGTCTTCTTCAAATAACAAACAAAAATGTTTTACGCACAGCGTTGGTAGATGAATGCATCATCCCGAATCATTAGCTAATTAAGCAAAAGTAGTTCTTACGTTAGAACAAACAGATAAACTGTTTGTTTGTGTGTGTGCGCGCATTCAGTCATTCCACGAAATTCACTTTATCTGTATCCCCTTTATTGTTCTATATTGTATTTGTTTAGTTGAACTCTATTTCACCTGCTTCTAAAAGATTGAGTGTATAAATTATCACATTTTACGGCCGAGTTGAGTTCGCGCGAAAAGCAAAATATTTGTTTTCGCTTCTCTTGAATGTTTGCGCAGTGCGAGTGTCCCATCTGGACTCTGCACGATTTGCATTCGTGGGTAGGTGCTTTGTTCTATCAGTCTTGCAAAGATCCGATTCTAGGAGCTGATTCAACCCTTTCGGCCGAAGGCTTGAACATTGTTCGTCCTAACTACTGGAAACAAAGTTTGCTCTAATCTACGTTGACTGACGACTTTTCGATACGGTATTTCACGTATCATCATCAAGCCTCTAATCACACATACACACACACAGACTGTAAAATGCTCACAATAGCACCAAATTTGCTTAACTGTGCTATTTTGAGCATTGTACTGTGTGTGTGTTATTAGTGTTCTGATGACGATACGAGAAATACTGAATCAAAATATCGCCAGTCAAAGAAGATTAGATCATTGCTATGAAAGAAGTTGAAGTTTTTGGAGAATAGGAACATTTCATGAAGAGCCACAAGAAGAGAAGAACTGGGTGTGTAATTGGAAATGGGGATTAATCGGATCTTTGCGAAATTTGGTTTTCACTGTTTTACGTTATTGCTTTTTAATACTATTAAACTTCCATGCATGATTTATTTTTCAATTCAAATTGCAATTAGCATATACTTCCTGTTGTACATAAACCACCTAAATGTTGACATATTGGTAGTTTGCATTCTCATCATCTTATAAAATGTAAATTCTGCCTATGAACAAATTTTTAAAAGATAGAATGATAACGCTAATAGTCAATGTTTTTTGAATATTTGAACATTCCATTGATAAATATAAAGATTTTGTAAATATTATAAAATTTAACAGGAAAATTTTATCATTCTCGTAAACGAGATAATTATTAAATATTATACTTCAGCTCTGGATATGAATTTTGGCAAATTAAATTTCGTGTAGACCAATGATTTTAAATGTCATTGCAATTGTAATTTATAAAAAATGTTTTACGACGTAATATTGAGCGTACAAAGTAACATGGAATAAGCTTTACTCGTATTAAAGCATGTGAATTTTGCAAATTATTCAATATTCAGTAGCCCATATTCGATAGAGTGACTTGATTCCCAAATAAGCTTGAAATAATATTTGAGGTGTATCGTCCAATGATTCTTCCATAAATTACAACTTGGATTTTATAATGATTAATATGAAGTTAGTAAACGTGTACTCATCATTTGATTTAAAACAGGCATTTTTTTGCAATCATATCCCATTCGAGTTATTAACCGTCTATATAATTAAACGAGCATTGGCTGCATGCGCGGTTATAACAATTGTTATAATATATATATATATATATATATATATATATTCAGTCTACCCTCATATTTAAACATAGAGAGAGTGTGAAAAAAGAGAACCAATAAATTGCGCGCGTCACCTCCAGTTTAAGCTCAATGAAAGAAGAATGTTCATGCATTGAGCTTAACCCGGAGTTGACGCGCGCAATTGATTGGTTCTTTTTTTTCACACTCTCTCTTTGTTTTCATATTTCTATCTTCTTTTGCCTTCCAATTTATATAAATATATATGATCATTTGTAGATAGTTGAGGAGATAATGAAAAAGACGCTTTTCTTTTATCTGATAAAATTTCTTTTTGTTTTTGCAAATGGGAAGGGTCATATGAACTCTAATTATCTTTTATTTTTTGTGCTCCTTTCTAATGAAGATTAAAATAATTATTACCACTTAAAGCACTATCGACGAATTACTGATTGATATGGCAATTTTTAAGTATCAATTGTTGTTAAAATGATAAACGTTTTGTGCATGAGAACGGATTTGTAATTGTCAAAATTAGCAAACATGCACACGTTGAATTTTCAATTTATCTCTCTCTTTATCGTATCTATGGTTAAATATCAAATCATGAGCAAACGAATTGGCTAGATTGTAAACGTTGATTCTTGTAAAACTAAATTCATAATCATAATATTACAGGCAAATCTAAGTTTCTCGTTTCGTAATATTCAAGATTTGTTATCGTATTTACATGATAAAGAGTCACCAATGAGTGATATATGACACTTCGCTGTATGGTTGACAGTAAGTGTTTAAAATTTGGTACATTTGGCTATCGGTAAAATGAAAATATTTCTTCATTGAACATTGAAAACATTAAGAAAAGCAAAAATGAACAATGGAAAACGATTTCAATGTTCCACATATAGGAATATATGTCACGTGTAGCTAAATATATAACATCGTGCAAATAATTACTGTTAATCAGTTAATGTACAAAATGTGTATATTGCTTAGGCTTATTTTCAGATGTATACTCACAGTTTCTCGGATAGTCTTTTCTATATATGAAATAAATATAGCATCCAGTAAGATCTAAAGTACCAATTACCCATCCTTAATCTTTCACTATAGAACAGAAAAAATTTAAAAAAGAACGTGGAATTGAATTGAACATTTATATAATTAAATTAGCATTAATTGCGCGGGTGGTGAAAACAATTACTTTAATCATACGTGCGATCTAGATGTAAGCACATGACCCTTTGTGTACATACATTTTGTCAGTATAAACGAAGCAATTTTTATTGTAGAAAAGGCCGGTTTCGTTCCTATGTTGATCTCCTCATGTGCGACAGGGTAGCTCAAAGATTAGAGCAACAAGTTCGATCTCTGTCCGTGGCAAAGTCTAGACAGTATAAGATGTGTTCCCAACGCAGATGAAACTTGTAAACTGTATA
Organism: Eudiplozoon nipponicum; assembly: GCA_029291075.1. NCBI lineage: Eukaryota > Metazoa > Platyhelminthes > Monogenea > Mazocraeidea > Diplozoidae > Eudiplozoon > Eudiplozoon nipponicum. Next base: position 6,032 of record JAQBSW010015127.1, on the reverse strand, counting down.
AATTGTCTTTTCTACTATATAAAATATTTAGTTTATACTGTAAAATTGTTGTAAATAATGAGTCGTGTTTACATCAAGATTGCAAACTTGATTAAAGTAATTGGTATCACCACCCGCGAAACGGATATTTATTTAATTATATTAAATTACTTAAATGAATATTTATCTAAGAATCAATTACATTAATTTTAGACTGCTTCGTCAAATAGAAATACGAAAATGAAACTTTATGTGTTTCAACAACACGAATTTTTTTGTTTTTATTACATTTGGTTAATACCACTTACTTGAAATATGTGAAACTCTTAAGTCGAAAATCTATTCTATTTGTTTGAAGATTTGTTATCTTTTTCAAATCAAAACTTCAGCAATCGGTGCTTGCTCGATAGTTCAACAAGTTACAGGTTGAGTATTCGTTTACTTTTGAATAGAAGTAATTGCACCAAAAGCATCTATTACTTTAGCAGTCAACTCTTTACGTCTACATCAGAAAAACGTAATCTATATATTGATCAGAAAAGGTGCATGGTTTTAAAGCATATGCTCAGTGAAAATGTCATATTGTTAGTTCATAAAGGCAAATAATTTGGCTGCGATTATTTTAAATTCGGTTTTAAACAGAATAGAAATCATAGAAAGAGCGTATGCCAAGGCTTGGTTTGCTATAGACTGTTGTCGTTTATACGAAGATCACAACCTTGATCAAAGTAGGTGTGCTTGAATATAAGATTTGCTATTTAATCACCTTACGTTGTCGTCCCAACGGAGTTTGGGAACTGCTTGTATGGAAAGAAATAGAATTGCGATTATCTGAAACAGAATATCACCAGCAAATTCTATGTATTCTTGATTGTGCAGGGCTTATATATATAGGCAGGTTTGCATTAGGTAATTTGTGCCCAGTAAAAACATCCTTTAAATACTAGTTAGACTTGCTGAAGTCAGCATGAACAAAGTAAAAATCACATGAACACTTGCGTTTCGTGCTGACAGGTGACTCATCAGGAGAAGCCTACATTACGCCACAAACCTACTACTCATTTGGTCAATAAATATGGTGCAAATAGTCAAAGCAATCTCCTACATTTAGGTATTAAGAATATAAGTACAGTAAACTTTATGCAAATTCATTGCAATGTGAATATATAAGCAAATGGTCTTCATGTATTATGTACCAATTCAGTAAACTTTAACGACGCCATGATTTTTGAGAGCGTCTAAATGTCATAAAAACAACTGCTGCTCAACATAGCCCTTTTTATGGAAAATAGCAGAAATCTACCTCAAATATAGTTAATAGCAGAGGGAAATATTCGTTTTGCAAACCTAACTTGTATGACATTTCATAATCACTATATCAGAATCTGTATTGCTTTTAGATTTTATAGAACAAAAATTCATTGAATTCTATAAATCAATAATTGTAAGTCAAATTAAAACAATAAAGAAGTTCTTTGAAAAATGACATTAAAAAATACTCGTTTAGCAATAAATGTATAAAATTCAAAAATTTTCATCTTAAAATATAAAAGTAAAGGAAGATAACATTAGTGGTTGAAATGATTAAGAGTAGAAAATGCAGGGAAAATAAAATAAAAGCGTAGCTTCGAAATAAAAAAAAAACATTTAAATAGAAGAAATGAGGTCTCACTTTACCCTAAAAGAGTACAGCAGAGTTTTACAAAACTTTAACTGAATGGGTTTCACGAATAATTAATCAGTACCTTTATTTAAATACTGTTTGTTGCGGAGATATAGTATATATGCAAGAATGTATAAGGTGTTGCTAACCTAGTAACAAATTAGTTCATTTGTGACCAGAAGGATAAACCAAAGACAACCTGAACGGGAAGTATAATCTCATGAACATTCGTCTCCTGCTTACTGGCGACGCATTAGTAGGTGCCGGGATTACGCCCCTTAACCACCATATATTTGCGTGAGGAATTTTGGGTAATTGGACGTTACAATCTCCTAGATGAATGTGTAAACCTGCAGTAGTGAAGCTAACACCATATAAAGTCTCGAAAATGCGACATTAACGCCAACTCACACTATATAATATATACACCGAGTCTGTGAAGGATACTAACACAATGGCTATTGTGTCACTAACCGATACCAACATTATAGTACCGAAAACGTACATGGTACTAGCACTATGGTTACTGAGTAACTTTATTAATCCATCAATGACTGTGCATGTAATGGCAACAATTCTTTTAATTAAGTTTAAGAGATTAAAGTAAACACAAATACCCTTGTATTTAACTGGTCGAACAATTATAAAAAACTACCATCAGTCACAAGTACTGGCGCCTATTTATCTTCTATGATAATTATCAGAGTACGACGGCAAACTGACTAGCGAGGATCAAATCGCAATGTGGTTCTCACCTCTAATAGACTAGCATACATTGTACTTGACTGTAAATTTCCGTTGAACAATTTCTATGCTGTCACAGACATTAACATTAGTCATTTTTCCGTTGTACTCTGATGATTATCATCGAAGGTTCAAATGCGTCAGTGCGTGTGGCTAAATATAGTTTTGTTATGTTGTTCCACTAGTGGTAAAATACAATGGGATTTGTGCTTATATCAAGCACACAAACTTTATTTAAAGAGTAACATTTATTTCTTTTTGTTTAAATATAAATAACCATGTTCATAGTGAATTTATCTACCGGATAAAAATATAATATTTCTATTTAAAGTAATCTTTGAAAGGAAGAGAATTTAATATTTTTTAACTAATTCATAATTTCGTCCTTATAAGGAAACTCCTCGGTCATATTTAGGGCATCAACTGTCTATGGATGGAATAAAATTCGGCTGTAATTTGCCAATAAAAAAGGATACATATGATAATCGTTGAGATTTCTGTTGACATATTCAATAGATTCGAAAAACAATCCAGTAAAAAAATTGCATTTGCTCTATTGTTTCATATTCATGCAAGGACAAAAAGGCATCCGCAAAAAATATTAACAAGAATTTTAATTCCATATATATATATATATATATATATATATAATATCCAATAATTTATTTTTAGAAATAAATCAATAGAACAAATAGAATTGTGTTAGGAAAAAAATTTCGAAATTTTTATCAACAAAAATCCTTTGCTTTATTTATGACGTTCATGTGTGTTTCAATTCAATAAATTTCGAAAATGCTATTTGGAATTATAAGTCCTATAACATTAATTCCCATACTGTCACGGATAAAAAATGAAAGTCAATTCCTGCCGCACACAGGCAAATGCTGATGCCAATCAACACAAAATAGAGCAGTGAAGTCACGTATGACAAGTTAAAATAAATCATATTGACACATTTATCAAGAATAGTACTCTTTTCATTAATAAAATTGAAACTCAGAAAATTTATAACTGAATAATTATATATATGTTAAATAGTATTTTGATGAAATTAATCTTTTCTTCCAAATGATACCACCTAAAATTATTTTCGACAGCATTTTATTTCGAAATATTGAGTAAATAAAACACCGCCAAATTTATTATTAATAATTGCCTTCAATAACTGATGCACTATTTAAATTATACTGATAAAATATATATAATCGAAATCCTGCCATTCGATAAAAATCAATAAATGCTCTCCAAGAGGTACGGCGTCCGTTGTATAATCACGGATCAGAAATGGCTAGCTAGGTCTTCAGGCCATAAAATATTTCACATGGGCTTCAACTGATTGAAAGAATAATTAGAAGCTTATGTCAATAGATGAATTCAAATTTCATGTCGTGTGAGACTCCAGTAGCTCTATGCATGCGGTCCGATAGTCCGAGATATATTTGCTCCTGTTTCAGTTCTTTTCGCAGAAACTCGCGAAAATATTTGAAAATAAGAGCGAAACTAGACTGGATGAATTGCCTTTGCTGCCTGCTGCAATATGTATTATCAACCCAGAAATTATAAATGACTAACTTCCTGTATTTAGACTACAAATAAATATAAATTTTCTCAATGATGTGGTTTTAGATGTATAATGCCTGATCAGAAGTGGCTGAATGGAAATTCAGAAATTAATAGAATCCATGTAGGTTTCAACTAAAGCAAAAACCAACCAGAGCATAAGTTTGTATAGAACTTAAAATGTGCGTTGTGTACAGCAGGATTGGCGCTCTAACATGAGTAGTAAATTCAGAAGAAAATATGCGGGCGTTTTCGTCCCCCAGTCATGGACAATTCGAGCAATGTCTTGACGAGTCCTAATCCATTTCGAAAACGGTTTACTTGACAACTAGTTTGTTGCTTTGTGTGATATTTAGTTTAGGTTGGCAGCATATATTAATTAGAAATCCTATTATTAGCTTTCAAATCTAAATAACTGCCCTATGCGCTATAGTGTCCGTTCTATAATGACACATCTCCGGAAGATGGTTGTTAGTTCAGGTCTTAAGAGATGACCAAATTAGTTACAAATGACTGAAAAGCTAACAAAGAGAAGCTGGTTTTTGAATAAAAATTGGGTGTAGGTAGCATTCTGGTATAAATGCTAAACTCAGGTGCAAATATACTCCATTTCGACACGCGTTCAAACTAAATTATGGCATGTATTTGACTAATCATCAAAAAAGACGAAACAGTTCTACTTGATGAATTTCATTTGATACCTTGTGCAATTCGAAGTTTATACTGACAATATATATATATATATATATATGAACATACGAAGCCTTATGGATAAACAATTTGCAGCCGGATTTATGTAAGCAGAAGAAGCACGTACAAGCATTGAGCTTGAACTGGATGTGACGCACGCAATTTGATTGGTTTCTATTTTCCACACTCTCTCTACGTTCAAATATTTCTATCTTGTTTTGCTTTCCAATTTATATATAAAGATATGTTCATGAGTAGATATTTGAGAAGACCATGAGAAAGAAAATTTTCTTACGTATTATGGGCCAGAAAAGAAAACAGTCTACCTAAACATCCCATTTAAGGGGGATGCAGTTTCCCGAATGGCACAAAAGAATGTTGAAGCAGCATTAACACGCTCATTTAATGCAGCCAAACTACGAGTGTTATTTAGGGAAACACACTTGCCTTTACCAGCAATCAAAGAGAAACAGCCGTTGACGTCGATATCAAATATTATTTACCAATATACATGCGCAAGTTGTCGATCAACTTACGTAGGCCGATCGACCAGACGGTTAATTACTCGAATGAGAGAACATTGCAACTTGAACGCCTGTTTTAAATCAAATGGTGAATACACGTCTGCTATTGCGCAACACATCACCGAAACATCGCACGTATGTTCTCCAGACGAAGCATTCAAAGTAATTACTAAATGCAAGAACAAAAGGGAGCTAGCTACATACGAAGCCTTATGGATAAACAAATTGCAGCCGGATTTATGTAAGCAGAAGAAGCACGTACAAGCATTGAGCTTGAACTGGATGTGATACACGCAATTTGATAGGTTTCTATTTTTCACACTCTTTTTGTTCACATATTTCTATCTTGTTTTGCTTTCCAATTTATATATAAAGATATATATATATATATATATATATATATATATATATATATATATATATATATATATATATATATATATATATATATATATTCATAGTACCCTTTCTATGTGCAAGAATAAAAGAAATTTTATCAGATACAAGAACCGCTTCTATCCTCATTTTCTTTTCAAGTATCTACAAATGAACATCTCTTTATATATTGTTTGAAAATCAAGAAATGATAGAAAAATTTTAACATGGAGAGAGTTTGAAATAAGGGAAAACCAATCAAAATTTATACGCACATATTGTCGAACTACATACGTAGGCTGCTCGATAAAACGGGTAATTACTCTAATGAGAGAGCATTGCATCCATGTCTGTTTATTGTAAACATATACTTTTTTATAGACAACCTTCATCCTGTCGCATTTACAATAACTGAAGAAAAGAAAGTGCGTTATACTGAATATTTTCCCCGATTGCAATTAAAATTAATGTGATGGTTCACACTGATTAAAATCATG
>JAQBSW010015126.1:0-10343 GCA_029291075.1 Eudiplozoon nipponicum | reverse complement strand
TCATCTCCAGTTCTTTAAATTAAATATCACTTCAAAAAACGAATAGTAATTTTGTAATAACCATAGACATCAATCGAACGTGCCGAACATATTAAATTTTAATAAAATACTTTATATTAGGTATTTTTGTAATTTCGATAGGATAATTTATGCAAATTTTGAGGAATGGATATAATAATTAGAAATTAATGGCAATGATGATCATGGAAATATATTAAATTTAAAATAGAGCTACTGAATATAACAAAAAGAAAATAAATATTTTTGCGCAGAAATCCTTGAGAAGGAATATTTCATTTGCTTCAAATTTACGATTAGTTCATTTCATCGTAATGGGGAAATGAACGCAATTTAATTTCACTTAGGAATTGCACGTTATATTAATCAAGAAATCTTTCAAAACTGAAATATTTATTGCTCTATGATTATATTATTTTTCAATTATAATGTGACGCTATGATTATTTCTCATTTATTTGATCGAATTTTCAGAAAATACAACGGTGTCTACGGCCAGTACAGGTACGATTTCTTATTAAACTTTGAATCTCTTAAACACCTTAATATTGCAACGCGGATTGTTCAATTTAATAACGCCTTAACATTTACATATTTTATTAATGAACATTATTGGATCAATGCATCGTTTGATATATTGCGAATTTGAATTTTTGCAATTTAGTTTACCTACGCCATGATGCCGTGAAATTCATCTCCAGTTCTTTAATTTAAATATTACTTTAAAAAATTCGAATAGTCATTTCAAATAACAATAAACACCAATCGAACGAGCCGAACAAATTAAATTTTAATAAAATAGTGTATATTAGGTATTTTGGTAATCCCGTTTGGATAATATATGCAAATTTTGAGGAATGGGTATAATAATTATAAATTAATGGCAATGATGGTCTTGGAAATAATTTAAATTTCAAACAGAACTATTGAAAATAACAAAAAGAGAATAAATATTCTCGCGCAGAAATCCTTGCGAAGGAATATTTTTATTTGTTCCAAATTTACGATTAGTTCGTTTCATTGTAATGGGTAAATGAACACAGTTTAAATTCACTTAGGAATTCCACATTATATTATTGAAGAAATCTTTCAAAACTTAAATATTTATTGCTCCATAATTATACATTTTGTCAATAATAATGTGATGATATAAATATTTCTCATACTTCTGATCAAAATTTCAGAAAATACGACGGTGTCCACAGCCAGTACAGGTACGTTTTCTTATCAAACATTGAATCTCTCAAACACCTTTATATTGCAATCCGGATTATTCATTAAATAATACATTAATATTTACATATTTTATTAATGAAAATTATTGGATCAATGCATCGATTCATACATTGTGAATTTAAATTTTTGCAATTTAGTTTATTTACGCCATGATTGCGTGAAATTCATCTCCAGTTCTTTAAATTAAATATTAATTCAAAAAACGAATAGTCATTTGAAATAACTAAAATACATCAATCGAACGTGCCGAACATATTAAATTATAATAAAATACTATATATTAGGTATTTTTGTAATTTCGATAGGATAATTTATGCAAATTTTGAGGAATGGATATAATAATTATAAATTAATGGCAATGATGATCTTGGAAATAATTTAAATTTCAAATAGAGCTATTGAAAATAACAAAAAGAAAATAAATATTTTCGCGCAGAAATCCTTGAGAATAGATTTTTCATTTGTTTCAAATTTACGATTAGTTCATTTCATCGTAATGGGGAAATAAACGTAATTTAAATTCACTTAAGAATTGCACGTTATATTAATCAGGAAATCTTTCAAAACTGAAATATTATTGCTCTATTGATTATATTATTTTTCAATTATAATGTGACGCTATGAATATTTCTCATATATTTGATCGAATTTTCAGAAAATACGACCGTGTCCACAGCCAGTACAGGTACGTTTTCTTATCAAACATTGAATCTCTCAAACACCATTATATTGCCATACGGATTATTCATTAAATAATACATTAATATTTACATATTTTATTAATCAAAATTATTGGATCAATGCATCGATTCATACATTGTGAATTTAAATTTTTGCAATTTAGTTTATTTACGCCATGATTGCGTGAAATTCATCTCCAGTTCTTTAAATTAAATATTACTTCAAAAAACGAATAGTCATTTGAAATAACAAAAGACATCAATCGAACGTGCTGAACATATTAAATTTAGATAAAATACTGTATATTAGGTATTTTTGTAATTTCGTTCGGATAATTTATGCAAATTTTGAGGAATGGATATAATAATTATAAATTAATGGCAATGATGGTCTTGGAAATAATTTAAATTTCAAATAGAGCTATTGAAAATAACAAAAAGAAAATAAATATTTTCGCGCAGAAATCCTTGAGAAGGAATATTTCATTTGTTTCAAATTTACGATTAGTTCATTTCATCGTAATGGGGAAATGAACGCAATTTAAATTCACTTAGGAATTGCACGTTATATTAATCAAGAAATCTTTCAAAACTGAAATATTTATTGCTCTATGATTATATTATTTTTCAATTATAATGTGACGCTATGAATATTTCTCATAATTTTGATCGAATTTTCAGAAAATACAACGGTGTCTACGGCCAGTACAGGTACGATTTCTTATTAAACTTTGAATCTCTTAAACACCTTAATATTGCAACGCGGATTGTTCATTAAATAATGCATTAACATTTACATATTTTATTAATGAACATTATTGGATCAATGCATCGTTTGATATATTGCGAATTTGAATTTTTGCAATTTAGTTTACCTACGCCATGATGCCGTGAAATTCATCTCCAGTTCTTTAATTTAAATATTACTTAAAAAATACGAATAGTCATTTCAAATAACAATAAACACCAATCGAACGAGCCGAACATATTAAATTTTAATAAAATAGTGTATATTAGGTATTTTGGTAATCCCGTTCGGATAATTTATGCAAATTTTGAGGAATGGATATAATAATTATAAATTAATGGCAATGATGGTCTTGGAAATGATTTAAATTTCAAGCAGAACTATTGAAAATAGCAAAAAGAAAATAAATATTTTCGCGCAGAAATCTTTGAGAAGGAATATTTTTATTTGTTTCAAATTTACGATTAGATCATTTCATTGTAATGGGTAAATGAATACAGATTAAATTCACTTAGGAATTGCACATTATATTATTGAAGAAATCTTTCAAAACTTAAATATTTATTGCTCTATGATTATATTATTTGTCTATTGTAATGTGATTCTATAAATATTTCTCATATTTCTGATCGAAATTTCAGAAAATACGACGGTGTCCACGGCCAGTACAGGTACGTTTTATTATTAAACATTGAATCTCTCAAACACCTTTATATTGCAATCCGGATTATTCATTAAATAATACATTAATATTTACATATTTTATTAATCAAAATTATTGGATCAATGCATCGATTCATACATTGCGAATTTAAATTTTTGCAATTTAGTTTATTTACGCCATGATTGCGTGAAATTCATCTCCAGTTCTTTAAATTAAATATTACTTCAAAAAACGAATAGTCATTTGAAATAACAAAATACATCAATCGAACGTGCCGAACATATTAAATTTTAATAAAATACTTTATATTAGGTATTTTTGTAATTTTGATAGGATAATTTATGCAAATTTTGAGGAATGGATATAATAAATACAAATTTCTGGCAATGATGATTTTGGAAATAATTAAAATTTCAAATAGAGCTATTGAAAATAACAAAAAGAAAATAAATAATTTCGCGCAGAAATCCTTGAGAAGGAATATTTCATTTGCTTCAAATTTACGATTAGTTCATTTCATCGTAATGGGTAAATGAACGCAATTTAAATTCACTTAGGAATTGCACGTTATATTAATCAGGAAATCTTTCAAAACTGAAATATTTATTGCTCTATGATTATATTATTTTTCAATTATAATGTGACGCTATGAATATTTCTCATATATTTGATCGAATTTTCAGAAAATACAACGGTGTCTACGGCCAGTACAGGTACGATTTCTTATTAAACTTTGAATCTCTTAAACACCTTAATATTGCAACGCGGATTGTTCAATTTAATAATGCATTAAAATTTACATATTTTATTAATGAAAATTATTGGATCAATGGATCGTTTGATATATTGCGAAATTGAATTTTTGCAATTTAGTTTACATACGCTTGATGCCGTGAAATTCATCTCCAAATCTTTAATTTAAATATTACTTCAAAAAAACGAATAGTCATTTTAAATAACAATAAACACCAATCGAACGAGCCGAACATATTAAATTTTAATAAAATACTGTATATTAGGTATTTTTGTAATTTCGTTCGGATAATTTATGCAAATTTTGAGGAATGGATATAATAATTATAAATTAACGACAATGATGGTCTTGGAAAGAATTTAAATTTCAAACAGAACTATTGAGAATAACAAATAAAGAATAAATATTCTCGCGCAGAAATCCTTGCGATGGAATATTTTTATTTGTTCCAAATTTACGATTAGTTCGTTTCATTGTAATGGGTAAATGAACACAGTTTAAATTCACTTAGGAATTGCACATTATATTATTGAAGAAATCTTTCAAAACTTAAATATTTATTGCTCCATGATTATATTTTTTTTCAATTATAATGTGACGCTATGAATATTTCTCATTTATTTGATCGAATTTTCAGAAAATACAACGGTGTCTACGGCCAGTACAGGTACGATTTCTCATTAAACTTTGAATCTCTTAAACTCCTTAATATTGCAACGCGGATTTTTCATTAAATAATGCATTAACATTTACATATTTTATTAATGAACATTATTGGATCAATGCATCGTTTGATATATTGCGAATTTGAATTTTTGCAATTTAGTTTACCTACGCCATGATGGCGTGAAATTCATCTCCAGTTCTTTAAATTAAATATTAATTCAATAAACGAATAGTCATTTGAAATAACAAAAAGACATCAATCGAATGTGCCGAACATATTTAATTTATAATGAAATACTATATATTAGGAATTTTTGTAATTTCGATAGGATAATTTATGCAAATTTTCAGGAATGGATATAATAATTAGAAATTAATGGCTATGATGATCATGGAAATATTTTAAATTTCAAATAGGGCTACTGAAAATAACAGAAAGAAAATAAATATTTTTGGGCAGAAATCCTTGAGAAGGAATATTTCATTTGCTTCAAATTTACGATTAGTTCATTTCATCGTAATGGGGAAATGAACGCAATTTAATTTCACTTAGGAATTGCACGTTATATTAATGAAGAAATCTTTCAAAACTGAAATATTTATTGCTCTATGATTATATTATTTTTCAATTATAATGTGACGCTATGATTATTTCTCATATTTCTGATCGAAATTTCAGAAAATACGACGGTGTCCACGGCCAGTACAGGTACGATTTCTTATTAAACTTTGAATCTCTTAAACACCTTAATATTGCAACGCGGATTGTTCCATTAAATAATGCATTAACATTTACATATTTTATTAATGAAAATTATTGGATCAATGCATCGTTTGATGTATTGCGAATTTAAATTTTTGCAATTTAGTTTATTTACGCCATGATGCCGTGAAATTCATCTCCAGTTCTTTAATTTAAATATTACTTCAAAAAATACGAATAGTCATTTTAAATAACAATAAACACCAATCGAACGAGCCGAACATATGACATTTTAATAAAATAGAGTATATTAGTTATTTTGGTAATCCCGTTCGGATAATTTATGCAAATTCTGAGGAATGGATACAATAATTATAAATTAATGGCAATGATGGTCTTGGAAATAATTTAAATTTCAAACAGAACTATTGAAAATAACAAAAAGAGAATAAATATTCTCGCGCAGAAATCCTTGCGAAGGAATATTTTTATTTGTTCCAAATTTACGACTACTTCATTTCATTGTAATGGGAAAAATTAACTCAATTTAAATTCACATAGGAAATGCACATTCTATTATTGAAGAAATCTGCCAAAACATAAATATTTATTGGTCTTTGATTATATTATTTGTCTATTGTAATGTGATGCTATAAGTATTTCTCATATTTCTGATCGAAATTTCAGAAAATACGACGGTGTCCACGGCCAGTACAGGTACGTTTTATTATCAAACAATGCATCTCTCAAACAACATCAAATTGCAATTCGGAGTTTACATTAAATAATGCATTAACATTTACATAATTTATAAATGAAACATTCTGGATCAATGCATCCATTCGTACATTGCGAATTTTAATTTTCGTAATTTAGTTTATTTACGCCATGATTGAGTGAAATTCATCACCAGTTCTTTAAATTAAATATTACTTCAAAAAACGAAGAGTCATTTGAAATAACAAAAAGACATCAATCGAACGTGCCGTACATATTAAATTATAATAAAATGCTGTATATTAGGTATTTTTGTAATTTCGATAGGATAATTTATGCAAATTTTCAGGAATGGATATAATAATTAGAATTTTATGGCAATGATGATCTTGGAAATAATTTAAATTTCAAATAGAGCTATTGAAAATAACAAAAATAAAATAAATATTTCTGCGCAGAAATTCTTGAGAAGGAATATTTCATTTGCTTCAAATTTACGATTAGTTCAGTTCATCGTAATGGGGAAATGAACGCAATTTAAATTCACTTAGGAATTGCACGTTATATTAATCAAGAAAGCTTTCAAAACTGAAATATTTATTGCTCTATGATTATATTATTTTTCAATTATAATGTGACGCTATGAATATTTCTCATATATTTGATCGAATTTTCAGAAAATACAACGGTGTCCACAGCCAGTACAGGTACGTTTCCTTATTAAACATTGAATATCTCAAACACCTTTATATTGCAATCCGGATTATACATTAAATAATACATTAATATTTACATATTTAATTAATCAAAATTATTAGATCAGTGCATCGATTCATACATTGCGAAATTAAATTTTTGCCATTTAGTTTATTTACGCCATGATTGCGTGAAATTCATCTCCAGTTCTTTAAATTAAATATTACATCAATAAACGAATAGTCATTTGAAATAACAAAAGACATCAATCGAACGTGCCGAACATATTAGATTTTAATAAAACACTGTATATTAGGTATTTTTGTAATTTCGATAGGATAATTTAGCTAAATTTTGAGGAATGGATATAATAATTACAAATTACTGGCAATGATGATCTTGGAAATAATTTAAATTTCAAATAGAGCTATTGAAAATAACAAAAAGAAAATAAATATTTTCGCGCAGAAATCCTTGAGAAGGAATATTTTTATTTGTTTCAAATTTACGATTAGTTCATTTCATCGTAATGGGGAAATGAACACGTAATTTAAATTCACTTAAGAATTGCACGTTATATATTAATCAGGAAATCTTTCAAAACTGAGCTATTATTTGCTCTATTGATATAAGTTATTTTCAATTATAATGTGATGCTATGAATTATTTCTCATATTTCTGATCGAAATTGTCAGCAAATACGACCGTGTCCACAGCCAGTACAGATTCGTTTTCTTATCAAACTTGAATATACTCAAACCCTTTATATTGCAATCCGGATTATCTCATTAAATAATACTATTATTATTTGGCATAATTTATTATTCAAAATTATTGGATCAATGCATCGATTCATACATTGCGAATTTAAATTTTTGCAATTTAGTTTATTTACGCCATGATTGCGTGAAATTCATCTCCAGTTCTTTAAATTATATATTACTTCAAAAAACGAATATTCACTTGAAATAACAAAAGACATCAATCGAACGTGCCGAATATATTGAATTTTAATAAAATAATGTATATTAGGTATTTTTGTAATTTCGATAGGATAATTTATGCAAATTTTGAGGAATGGATATAATATTTACAAATTACCGGCAATGATGATCTTGGAAATAATTTAAATTACAAATAGAGCTATTGAAAATAACAAAAAGAAAAAAAATATTTTCGCGCAGAAATTCTTGAGAATGGATATTTGATTTGTTTCAAATTTACGATAAGTTCATTTCAACGTAATGGGGAAATGAACACAATTTATCTTCACTTAAGAATTGCACGTTATATTAATCAGGAAATCTTTCAAAACTGAAATATTAATTTCTCTATGAATATGTTATTTTTCAATTATACTGTGATGCTATGAATATTTCTCATATTTCTGATCGAATATTCAGAAAATACAACGGTGTCTACGTCCAGCACATGAACGATTTCTTATTAAACTTTGAATATCTCAAACACATTAATATTGCAACGCGGATTGTTCATTAAATAATGCATTAACATTTACATAATTGTATTAATGAACATTATTGGATCAATAGGCATCGTTTGATATATTCGAATTTGGAATTTTTGAAATTTAGTTTACCTACGCCATGATGCCGTGAAATTCATCTCTAGTTCTTTTAATTAAGCAATATAACTTCAAAAAATCGAATATTCATTTCTAAGCACCAAGATAACCAAACGAACGTGCTGAACATATTAAATTTTAATCAAATAGTGTATATTAGGTATTTTGGTAAGCCCGTTCGGATAATTTATGCAAACTTTGAGGGATGGATATAATAATTATAAATTAATGGCAATGATGGTCTTGGAAATAATTTAAATTTCAAATAGAGCTATTGAAAATAAGAAAAAGCCAATAAATACTCTCGCGCAGAATTCCTGAGATGGAATATTTTTATTTGTTTCCAAATTTACGATTAGTTCATTCTCTCATTGTAATGGGTAAATGAATACAGATGAAATTCACTTTAGGAATTGCAACATTGCGTTATTGAAAAAATCTTTCAAAACTTAAATATTTATTGCTCTATGATTATACTTTTTGTCAATTATAATGTGATGCTATAAATATTTCTCATATTTCTGATCGAAATTTCAGAAAATACGACGGTGTCCACGGCCAGTACAGGTACGTTTTATTATTAAACAATGAATCTCTCAAACACCTTTATATTGCAATCCGGATTATTCATTAAATAATGCATTAATATTTACATATTTTATTAATGAAAATTATTGGATCAATGCATCGATTCATACATTGCGAATTTAAATTTTTGACATTTAGTTTATTTACGCCATGATTGCGTGGAATTCATCTCCATTTCTTTAAATTAAATATTACTTCAATAAACGAATAGTCATTTGAAATAACAAAAGACATCAATCGAAAGTGCCGAACATATTAAATTTTAATAAAATACTGTATATTAGGTATTTTTGTAATTTCGTTAAGATAATTTAGCTAAATTTTGAGGAATGGATATAATAATTACAAATTACTGGCAATGATGATCTTGCAAATATTTAAAATTTCAAATAGAGCTATTAAATATAACAAAAAGAAAATAAATATTTTCGCGCAGAAATCCTTGAGAATGGATATTTCATTTGTTTCAAATTTACGATTAGTTCATTTCATCGTAATGGGGAAATGAACACAATTTAAATTCACTTAAGAATTGCACGTTATATTAATCGGGAAATCTTTTAAACCTGAAATATTAATTGCTCTATGAATATGTTATTATTCAATTATAATGTGATGCTATGAATATTTCTCATACTTCTAATCGAATATTCAGAAAATACAACGGTGTCTACGGCCAGTACAGGAACGATTTCTTATTAAATTTGAATATCCTAAACACATTAATATTGCAACGCGGATTGTTCATTAAATAATGCATTAACATTTATGTATATTATTAATGAAAATTATTGGATCGATGCATCTTTTGATATATTGCGGATTTTAATTTTTGCAATTTAGTTTAACTACACCATGATGCTGTGAAATTCATCTCGAAATCTTTAATCTAAATATTACTTCAAAAAATACGAATAGTCATTTTAAATAACAATAAACACCAATCAAACGAGCCGAACAAATTAAATTTTAATAAAATAGTGTATATTAGGTATTTTGGTAATACCGTTCGGGTAATTTATGCAAATTTTGAGGAATGGATATAATAATTATAAATTAATGGCAATGATAGTCTTGGAAATGATTTAAATTTCAATTAGATCTATTGAAAATAACAAAATCAAAATAAATGTTTTCGCGCAGAAATCCTTGAGAAAGAAATGCACAGAGAAATGTTCCAAAACGTAAATATTTATTGCTCTTTGATTATATTATATGCTAATTATAATGTGAATCTATAAATATTTTCCATTTATCTCATCCAAATTTCAGAAAATACGACGGTGTCC
>JAQBSW010015125.1:0-10344 GCA_029291075.1 Eudiplozoon nipponicum | reverse complement strand
GGGTGACGAGATTGATTAAGGAATCTATCGAAATTAAATCTAGAGATAATATTATGTATGAAACAGCTGTTGAAAAATCGTTAGGTCCGATTTGGAATAACGCAATAGCTAATGGCAGGAAAAGGCGATTGCATGAATTGGAAACTGAAGCCAAATCCAGGAAAAGATTAAGAACATCGGATTAATACTGACTTATTAGTGAGCTTATTATGCAAATAATGACTAATTAATTAATTTGAATATAGTCTTTATAAATTTCACCCCTAACTACTAATTTGATTTTAAAACTCATAGTGATTTGAACCCTAATTTTGTGTTTTTCACCCTATCCTACCTATTGTGATTATTTTAATAATAAAAAATTTAAAATTAATAATTTGTGTGACGCGTATAAAGGGTTAATTAATGTCTATTAACTGCAGTTTCATTTAGATGTACGTACATGTGTATTAATTATATTTTAACGAAGTTTTTTAGTTATGTATACACATACACATGCACATGCGTGGCGTGCGCCTATTTAACGATATGCCAAAAACTGTTATTAACCAGTCTATCTTGAGTGCAACTCTAGTGGTATTAATTGAAATTTAACATGTGCATTCGTCTTTCGGACTTAATTTTATGACGAGTATTTCTGAATTATTGGTCTCCCCCTACCAGAAATTGAGGGATATATCAGATATGTCATTTTACATTGAGTGTATAAAACGAATAGTTAACGCATGCAATTGAAAAATTTCTATTCAGCCACTCTGGTCTCAATTAGTTAGATTAAGACAACAGTTATGAAAATGCACACACACACACACACACACATATATGACATGCGAATATCTAATGAAAGGTCAGTTTGATGTATAAATAGTATGGCTAGAGTAAATAACGCGCTTGCTTCATTAGTTTCGTTTGTTAAACTTTTGAGGTATATTTCAAATGATGAAGGCTATCGATAAGTTTAGCCGAAATATATTGAGAAAAGAAAACTACTGGAACAATGAAATCTGCGTTAGTCAAAACGCAGATCAGGTAATTTCAATTAATCCAGGTTCGCAAAAACTATCTTCATTCAAGAAACATTTAGCATGGAATTATAGTGCCTGCTTAATTGAAACACGCTATATCGTTATTCAAATAGCTAATTCTGATATCAATTTATATAATATTTGAAAACCAATTGCCTACTGGAATTTCTAGAAATGATTTATAACACAAACATAATCCTCAGCTTAGAGGCATTACGTCCATAATTATTTCGCGCCTCATACATTATCTATTACATACTTATTTAATTTCTGAATAATATATTTAAAAAAAATCAATTGTTTACGGATAATAAATCATGTCAATCAGTGTTGTCTTACCGCAAATTTACAATTTTAATTGCCTGTACTATTTTATCCATTGCGTAACATCTTAATTAGTAAATAAAATATAAGCAGCTACCTTTCGGCTCTCATTAAACAAGAGTGTCAGTAATACTGCTAGCCTACCAACTAATAATATCTAATAGAATAAGTATTAGTTTCATATCCGTACTACTTATTTATAATAATTTTACTTAATTAATGACCATCTAGGCTTTTAAATATCGCTTAATATTTCTATGCGCAAATCGGCTGCCATTTCGAAATTCATTATCTCTCGTAGTTTGTGGTTGGCATAAAAAACCCATTTCACTCGAGTACCTTCCAATATTTTGAGGATGAATAACATTATTTGCATTTATCTTTCCAAATCAACGTGCCGTACACCCTGAGGTAAATGGAAATAGATTGTATGTCGCTACGTTATAACTCTCTTCACTGTATGTAGATCACTATTGACGAATGTGAATGACCTTTACTCAACTTTGGGTTCCATCCATTTCCAATCTGGCCTCATATGTGCTTGCAACAGACTCGTCGTTAACGCGATATAAGTTCATGTAATATCTTCTCAGTACCTACAGTATTTCCGGCAGCTGATATTGACCATCTTATTTTCACAGAACTAGGATGCCGGAAAGCAAACATATGACTCCATTATTAATATCAATAGAGCGAGTTTTGTTAGAGTAGTCATTGTAATTCACATCGCTTGTAGTCCGTGTCATAAATGGCCATCAGTGTGGCATTTGTGCAACGTGACAGTTTTCAATGCTGGAAAATGGCGCAAATCTGGCAATACATATGCGTAGCGCTCAATAACGACGAGGTGTGCAACTATTTTGGCAGCGTATTTGCACAAATATGCCAAACGTTTTAAGTCAAACACTGGGTACATCCATTTGCTGACCCTCTGGCACGTTCTAATGCGCGATTTAAAATTTTTGCGCATCAATAAGCCTTTCACCTGCATATGCATCAACTCACCAAACAAAAATTGTTTCAACAAGCGGTGACACATTTTGTAGTTTTCGTATTTCACCAATGTACAAGGCTTTAGATAATCGCATCCATCGCCTTATACTCGTCGCCCCACTTGTGATTTCTGGGTAGCTTACATTCAAACAGTAACTGGACTGCACAATGAACGTGAGTCGTATACATTCGCAGCGACCGCTCATGCAGCAATTCTTTGTTATATACGCACTCATTTATTGAAAATTATGCGTAGTTTGCTGCAGGGTGGCTCGGTGTTTTGGAGAAGCAGATTTCGAAACATACGTGCCCAGGTTCGATCCCTGTCCGCGGCAAATACTGAAAAATAGCTGATGAGTTCTTAATAAGGACGAAACCAGTCTACTTGATGAATTGCCTTTTCTACACAATACAATCCTTGGTTTTTACTAACAAATTTATGTACATAATTGGTCTGGTGTTAATATCATGTTCGTAACTTTGATTAAAAGCAATTATTATCACCGGTCGCGCAAGCTTCTTTTAAGTGTTTTGTGTGTCTGAAGATTAACTATTAGACAAGTATTGTGCTAAATATGAACAAATAATATTAGAAGAGTATATCTATTTTTAAATTGACTAAAAATGCTGTCAGTGCTATGTATAGCTAGTCAAACAATAATAGACTACTAAAATGCATATAAAATTCACATTAGCTCGTCTTACCTACGATATTCATTTCCACTTAAGGTGCACCTAGTCATACTCATGTCAGTTTTTTATTCAATTTATCAATCAGTTGTTCCTCCGTGGTTCAATATTATTCGTAGAATGTAATATAGCTGCAGATACTTCTGAAACAAAGATGATTAATTAAATACTGCTTGTTGCGGAGAACTAATATATATGCAAGTATGTTTTAGTTGTTGCGAACCTAGTAACAAATTAGTTCAGTTGTGACC
Source organism: Eudiplozoon nipponicum (assembly GCA_029291075.1). Classification (NCBI taxonomy): domain Eukaryota; kingdom Metazoa; phylum Platyhelminthes; class Monogenea; order Mazocraeidea; family Diplozoidae; genus Eudiplozoon; species Eudiplozoon nipponicum. The sequence goes on along the minus strand of JAQBSW010015125.1, from coordinate 7,061 downwards.
AGAAGGATAAACTAATGACAGCATGAATGGAAAGTACAATCTCATGCACATTCGTTTCGTGCTTACTGGTGACTCATCAGTAGGAGCCGGTATTACGCCCTTTAGCCACTATATATTTGGGTGAAGAATGTCCTATTATCCTACATTCCTCGAAGATGATCAATTGTTTGCTAGAAATAAAGACCGGCGAATTGTGATCTGTCAAAAGAGCAAACATTTTAAAATAAGGATAGTTCGGTACGAAAGCATTACATAAAATTTAGAATAGGGGTGGGGGCAATTTATCTTCGGATAAAATTCAAATGAATACTGTAATATGATTTATCGACATATAAACAATATATGTACATAATTTTATTCAGCTATTTGAATGCACATGTAAAGTAAATTGAGAAATAAATCAGGTTTTGAACAAAAATTTAATTATAAAACAGGTATACACATAACAGATTACAAAAGTCAATTATTCGACTATAACATCTAGTATTTTTTAAAGTCATAATTTATAAAGTTTCAGGGTCAACGTTAGACTGAAATCATATATTATAAAATAAACAGGAAGCGGAAAACATACTTGCTGAGGTAAGGAAAATAAAATCACCCGTGTACAAATTCTATTTGTTTATTTATCTGAGCATGTTCTATCTTTTCAACAGCTCCCACTGTGCGTAAATATTTGTCGTTATAATTTCACATCATGCAAGGATTGCTTTTTATCTAAAACGTTTTGGCTTCAATACTGAATAATTATATCATTTGCGTGAATAAACTAAGTTGAACTGTCATAACTTTAATGAGATCATTTTAGACATTCATGTTTAGCAGGCGTTTCGTCAGAAATAACAACACTTTTTCCAATGTTTTCGAGTAAACATTTAAGATAACGCGTCCCCATTAAAGTATGTAATGACAATAAATCGTCTTCTGGATGGGAACAATTTAATCGAATTTTTCGATGTCAGTAACATTTCTAGCTTCCCGTTGTCTAATATAATTGCTTTCTGCAGAACACGCTTTCTTTATTATGTGGGATAATTTGCGCAAAGCACTGCGTTAGACAGAGGGTTTCTGCATTGACAAGTTAATTGAATTTGACGTGCCACGTTGTAGTGCTGTCCTTTCAGATAGTAAATGTAGATACCAGGAAGCACATTGAGTTTCGGTCGATGCAGCGTTACTTACAGTCACAGACTCCAAATTTGACTATTTTCTGCGAAGTTCAATATCTTATTCCAAAAGAATCACCCATTAGCCTTATAAGAACCTTCATTTTGGCAAAATAGAAACGAGCGTGACAGGCCCTGGTTTAAATTCTCGCCAGTGGCTTTGATCAGCTGCTCAAATCGTAGTACTTTGAAACTCTTGCTGTTAAGACGTCGAGCATAATAAGTTGTCCATTTGAGCGGGCTCAGTTTATATTAATGCTAAGGGACATCACGACTTACATTAAATTATTTAACTGTGAAACAAAATCTATGTAAATTCGTCATCCAGCTTAATAAAAGTGTAAAATTGATGTATAACCTCATTTTGTCTTATATCATATTGACTTACGCGAAATATCATTGTATTTTGTTGTTTCGCTTTTGGTAATTATTTGCCAACATCCTCGTGAAGTAAATGAAATTCGATTACGTAACCGAATATTTACGAATGCTAGAATATACCCTATCAGTTATGATTTCTTTTTAAATTAAAATTGATGAGCATCTGAAATGACAGGCAGATGAACTGGAAATGGGTTTCTCGTTGACTTGAGTAATGGCTTATATGTTTTTTACTTTAAATTGAAATATGTTTTAAAATTTCTAAAGAAATGTCGGGGATTGAAGAAATTTATGTTACTTATTTTTGTTCATTTAAAAATATGTATCTAACTAATTAAATCTGGGAGAATATAATTTATCGAATTATTGTTTTAGAAGACTAATTTGCGCATTACCGAATTAGAAAAATTTGGTATTTGTCTGCTTCATTTTGAGTAATAATTTAACAGTTTATAGTTATATATCATCAGATCGAATGGTGTGATGGAATTTGCTCGAGAGTCACATATTTTTATGGGTAAATATATCAGAAAATGGATATCTAGCAAAGGGGTTACAATTTTAAGTTATAATGGTTCATATAATGGAAAATTGAAACAAGTTTAGAAAATTCATAGCAGAAAGACCAAATTTTTATTATGCAAATGTGACCATATCATAAAAGTTGACTAAGAATTAAGTTAAGGTATTTAATCCTTTATCCATTAAAGTATACAAAATGTAGACAGTATTCTCCAGAGAAGTACAATGTATGTGAAACTTTTAGAGGTGAGGGCCACATATCTAATTTTTCTATCCATATATATATATATATATATATATATATATATATATGCACGCGGTTTGACCTCGCTAGTCGGTTCGCTGTCGTACTCTGAGGATGCTGCTGGAAGGTAGAAACGCTTCTATGCGTACGACAACAAAGTGGTCTGGTTACAGGGTTGATTTGTCTCACCCAAAGACTGATATGATAATTTACTATAAATAACGATGTGCCGAAAAATGTAATGTGGCAATCGAAAAGCATGATTTACAAATTTCTGTTCTTTACTTATATATAGCCTAATATTCACAGCCGTTAAAATGTTATTTATAAGATTTTTGTTTCAATAATAAACTGAAGGTTAATCACCATAAACATAACAACATCGTAAATGTCTCTTGTACTGTAGCTATATATTCAGCGACACCTTTTAAAAGGTGGTGAATAAAGTTCATTGTCAGATTCTTAGCAAGAGTCATTTGTATACAATGACTTTACTGAAACTGTCAGAGTTAACTCTTCTATCACGTTCTGATATTTCATTCAATTTAATGGATTACTTCTATGGCATAACAATGACCTGGATAGAGGGTTCCTTTACGTTTGGATAAAGGTCTATATTGTAGTTAGATTAAACGTGAAATATGTCTCAAAATTTAATTCATATAACGAGAAGAGCGGTTTTAATATTCTAATTCCTTCGTCTATTTTATTATGGGTCAATTGCAATTTGAGGCCAGCAGTTATCATTCATCTTGTTTAAATATAACAAATAAGCCCTAACATTTATTTAAATATAAAATATGTGTTATTAATAATTGTTTAACTTTGAGTAGTTAGTTATCAACAACTTTTAAAAAAGTGAATAAAAATTAAACTGACAAAAACGCCTTTTTCTTTAGCAAGAATAATGAATGCATTAATTTTTATTTCCCATTAAATTACGATCATTTTATCGAAGTCCATTTATAAACGGTTAACTTGAAATCTCATGCTGGTTAAAAATCATTTGTCTACTGGATGTGTAACAATTTAAATTTACTTCTAAGCAACATTGAAGTTCATATGTTCGTTGATATTTCCATCCTCTCTACGGGTTCTATTTGTGGGATACGAAATACCTCTATTAAAAAATCACACAAATCATGAAGATAGTTCAATAGTTATTATAGAACTAACCTAGCCTAGCTTGTTATCATATTAAATGCAGCTTAATTAAAACTGCTATGAAATAATGGTGGCCTTAATATAGTTTCGTATTTAAATAATTCAACGACCATTGGTTGCACGAGCTTGATAATAATTACTTAAATTTAGGCTGCGATCCGGATATAAACGCCTGACCAATTATGTCATATATATATGTCAGTATAAACTAGGCATTGTATAGTGTAGCAAAGGCGATTCATCCAGTATTCCGGTTTAGTCCTTATTGCGATTCATCATATATTGTTGAGAATTTGCCGAGGCAGGTCTCTAACCTAGACACATCTGCTTTGGAATCTGTTGCTCTTATCACTGTGCCACATTGCAGCATGCTACACGCAATTTTTACTCATATACTAACTCGTGTTTCTTGATTAGACATTTCGTCATTTGGAGCCAACATAGTAATTAAAGCACATAATGGGACAGGTGTTCATATCAAGAATGCAAACCTGAGCAAGTTAACTCATTGGTTAGAGCAACAAATTCCGAAGCAGAAATGCCCTGTCCGCGCCAAAATATGGACGGTACGTCATGAGTTCACAATAAGACGAAAGCGGTCTACTGGATACATTACCTTTTTTACACTATATAATGCTTAGTTTATACTGACAAATTCGTGTATATAAGGGACCAGGTGATTATATTAAGATCGCAACCTTGATTTAAGTTGTTTCAGAATTGGCTCGAATGCAGTGTAATATGATTATTTACATAGAGGTAAAAAATGTTTAGAAAAACACTTCCCCAATAAGGACCTGTTAGTGAAAACATATTAATGAGTCTCATCCATTTAAAAAAGTTTATTTTAGAAATTAAATCTGGTAAGGACTCATAATTAAATCTTATTTTTTTAAATTATCCTAATTTATTAGGCATATCTTTGCAACGGTTTTTTAAAAAAATTTACTTATTTTTAACCAACGTCTCCCTAAAAAGGTAAATTACACTTGTGTCTAAATCATTTGTGAAAACAGTCCTTTTCAATTAACTAAACTACAAAATTAGATTTAAGTCAACCTAAGTTGTTTCGAAATATCATTCATATTAAAAGACGACCTTATTATTATTCCTGATAAGAGTATTTGCATAAGGTAAAATTATGTTTAAAAATGTAGGGCAACTACATTACAAACCAACAAAAAATATAAATGTCAAAGTCGTTGAAACAACTAAGTTTATTTAGTAATTATAGCCGGTTATAATGTAAAGAAGATCAGAACTTACCAGCTTCACCTCAAATGATCTTGCATATGTTTTATTTGGAAATGTGTATTACTTACTGCAAAGAAATTGTGCAACCGACATTTGCAGTGAAGCAGGATGTTTGCAAGACTACTAAATTTGAAAGCCAATTTTTTCATCTGTCGAGGATCTCGTCTTGCTAACTAAACTGAGCCCCAAAGATACCGAGCCAATGGCGTTCTTTGTGTGTTTATGGGAATCTGGTGTTTGATGATCGATATATGAGCTGGAGTTAAATGAGTCAATATTTTACTTCAAGCCTATCAGGCTCATAACCGCGACTCCTCCAACGATGCTCTCTGTGTCTTCAAAATGAAGATTAGCCTCCAAATTAAACACAATTTTATTTACTTAAATATGTAGTGGAAAAGGATACCATGTACTTTATACGCAACGCTGCACATCGACCGTTTGATCTGGAATGAAATTTGGCACGAAATAGGAATAAGTAAATGACCAGTTTTTCACCTTTTGCAATATGTCCGAGAAAGGAAACAGCCTCGTGGAAATGGGAGTACATCGTATGGAAGATCTAAATTGTAGATATTGCAAAAGTTACAAGATGGCTATTCAATGGTACAGACACTCAAAGGAAATAAACAAATAATGTCTTTTCGAATTTAAAGGAAAATTTTTCGTTTTTAATTATGTGATTGTGCTAGTTAGCCACGGTTGTTTAAATTTATCAGTAAACTGCTAATTTATTTGTGTAGGAGGCAATGTCTTCCTCCACAGTTACATCGCGGTTTGATTCTTGTTTAAAAAAAAACTCTTGTTTTAATGAGAAAATTGAAGGGCCGAAAAATGTCAGTCTTTGCGACTAGTGAAAGGTATGAGATGCTGTGCGAGAGGCGTAAGATATATTCGTTTATGCAGCCGGCCTTTCCAGACATGTGCAGAGTTTGCGATACGAATTACTTTGAGAGTCAGGGTGTGGACTGTTTAAACCTTGGGCCTGTATTGCGGATTGATTCTTGTTAGTCAGCGTAAATTCCTGTTCTGCTGGTTGCCATGCAGGACAGAAACGCGCTTTCGTATGTGACTGACAATGGTTAAGTGATGCTGCACAATCGATTTAATAAATATTCATGTCTGCATAGAAGTAGTGCAGGCCAGATTAAAAGAAGGCCAGTTCGCGACGCAGGCGATTGTGTTAAACATATTCGTGTCTGCATTTATAATTTTGCATCTGACATGTGCCGTCAAGCAGAATATTGGCTAAATTGCTAAGAATTAGAGCAATAGTGTGACCTTTCCATGCTTTACGAAAACGTAGACTTTGACGCCTTGTTAGTCAGTTCATCTTCTTGATCTACAAGTGGCCATGGAAGGCCGAAATGGCTTTGTAAATCAACTTAAAGTGGTTCTGCGATGTTGTACAACTAATTAAACACTTTTCGTGCTCGTATATAAAATATACAGCCTACTATTCCGAACAGGCAGATGTTCGAGGAGAAATGCCAGAAACGACATACATTTCAATTTTTTATAGCTAATGTCAGAAGCAGGTCTGCAGCTTGTGATATGAAAGCAGTTATAGAAATCATTTTATAATATGCTACTTCCAACTTTTAATTATTATCCAATAACATATGTGTTTACCAGTTTAAAAGTCTAATTATGTATAAAATGCATGAAACTCATAGTTCAATTGTTGAATTACTACATAGGAAGAGTTAATAAAGCAATTATACCGCTATTTCGAACTGAATAACGTAGACACCAATTAGAATAACATCGCTGTGTCCAAAGTTTTTCCAGAATAATAAAATTTTCTCAACCCATTAGCTATCAGTATTATTATGTACATTAAAGAATACGAAAGACAGATTAATATTTTTCGTTTATTTTAAAGCCAGAAGTGTCAAAATCCAAAAAAAATAAAATAAAACCAGTATCAAATTGAATACATATCACACCTGAATTGGCAAAACAATATTGCATGAAAAACATTTTCGTTGAATATATAATAAGGTTTGAAGAAAATAAACGCTGAAGAATATATACAAAATATTCTAATAGGCTAGCTGACAAAATTCATCATTTCATAGTTCGACATTAGCTGAATAAATCTTTAGTTTAATTGTATTATCCTATTTGCATTATAAATTGTTATTTTGCGTTAACGGTGAAATTTTTCAAATTTAAATGTTAAATCTGCATAATGCCACAAATGCAAAATAATATAGTATTTCGTGTTAAGGATAGTAAATGCATTTTAATAGAACAATAGCTCAAAAATGAGAACTAAACCTAAAAAATGTAGTAAACAAAGGATAATTTAACCAAACTATAGAATT
>JAQBSW010015124.1:0-10345 GCA_029291075.1 Eudiplozoon nipponicum | reverse complement strand
CTCTGAATTGCATTTTCAACCTTATACAATGTTTAGTTTATGCTGACAAATATACGTCAGCTCTTTTTATCAAGATCGCAACATTAAATAAAGACTTATAAATTTAATTACCCAGAATATCCAATGTGGCTTCAACCAGCAATTATTAAATTCAATGAAACGAATGTGTTTAAATAACAATAATTGGAAGACACAATAATGTTATATGATTCATATTTGTATTGAAGCTTTTGGAATCCTATATTACTTTCCATTAACAAACTATAGCAAGCTGCACTATTTTAAGAAATGTTCAGTAAAAGTCACTCTGAATTGAAGTATTTCGTTCACAAAATTTGCGTTCTGTTGCGCAATTTCATGTATTTCAACGATTTGTTGATACCTCGCCAACATTGAGGAATTTGTCAAATAAAAGATGTAATGTGTAAGCAAATTGTGTTTTAAGTTTTAATTCTATGTGGCGATGATAATTGGCTTCCAGTAAATGTGATCATTTGTGGCCAGAAGGTTAAACCAAAGACAGCATGAACGGAAAGTATAATCTCGTGCACATTCGTTTCGTACTTACTGCCGACTCATCAGTAAGAGCCGGTATTACGCCCTTTCACCACTATATATTTAGGTGAGGAATGTGGGATAATAGGACGGTGGTAATTCATACACGAATGTGTAAACCTGCAGTAGTGAAGCTACCATCATATGAAATCTCGAAAATGCTATTTCGACGCTAACTCACACATTATAATATATATATATATATATATATATATATATATATATATTATATATATATATATATATACCGAGTCCATAAATGATACTAACACTATGGCTACTGTGTCAGTAAACGATACATACGTTATAGTAACGAAAAGCTACATGGTACTAACACTATGGTTGCCAAGTCGGTACATGGTGCTAACATGATGGATATCAATGTATACAATAGTTCATCGAAATTGAGAATTACAACTATTTTGGAACACCTGGTTACTCCAGAAAATCCATACACTCCAGCCTGGATCGATATCAGTCATCACATTTCGTGGTAAGCTTGACGTCATTGAATTCAATATATAACAGTTAAATACTGTTTCTTGTGCAGAACTAATATATATGTAAGTATATATTAGGTGTTGTAGACCTAGTTACAAATTAGTTCATTTGTGACCAGAAGGATAAACCAAAGACAGCTTGAACGGAAGTATAATCTCATGCACATTCGTTTCGTGCTTACTGGCGACTCATCATTAGGAGCCGCTATTACGCCCTTTAACCACTAAATAATTGGGTGAGGAATGTGGGATAATAGGACGATACAATCTCTTAGACGAATGTGTAAACCTAAAGTAGTAAGTCTAACGTCACATGAAGTCTCGAAAATGTGACTTCAACGCTAACTCACTCCATATAACGTATATACCGAGTCTGTAAAGGATACTAACACTATGGCTACTGTGTCAGTAAACGATACCAACATTATAGTATTTAACTGTTATATTTTGAATTCAATGATGTCATACTTACCGCGAAATATGATAACTGATATCGATCAAGGCCAGAGTGCATTGATTTACTGGAGCAACAGGTGTTCATAAATCGTTTTAATTCTCAATTTCGGTTAACTATGGCATGCACTGATATCCATCATGTTAGTAACATGTACCGACTTGGTAACCATAGTGTTAGTACCATGTAACATTTTCGGCACTATAATGTTGGTATCCGTTACTGACACAATAGCCACAGTGTTAGTATCATTTACAGACTCGGTATATATATATTAAAAATTGTGAGCTAGCTTGGAAGTCGCATTGTTGAGTCTTTATACCATGTTAGCTTCACTACTGCAGGTTTACACATTCGTGTAGTAGATTGTACCGTACTGTTATATCACGTTCCTCACTCAAATATATAGTGGTTATAGGGCGTAATACCGGTTCCTACTGATAATTCGCCAGTAAACACGAAGCTTGAGATTATGTCTGCCGTTCATGCTGTTTTTGGTTTATCCTTCTGGTTACAACTTAACTAATTTGTTACTAGATTCGCAACACCGAATACATACTTGCATATATATTAGTTGTCCGCAATCAACAGTATTTAACTATTAAAAGTGATCATTGTCTGCGGTAGTAAAAACATGAAATCTTCTTTTGTTTACTTATAGTACTCGTTTAATTATAATTACTCTTTGACTTTCAACATGTTTGTCGTAATCCAGAGTCTCATTGCACAAAAAATCTTTAGCTACCACTTACTTACTAATCCGATTAGGCGTATCGATTCTTAATTCTAATGATTAATCATTACGGCCAACAATCTGAAGCTTTATTTGCTCAAAAATGCCAAAAGCTTCACCGCGTTTAATTAGGTCTAAACCTTTTTTCACTTCGTCTCATTGAGTTGCGTAATTATTCCACCATTTCAGTGAACTTATTGGATTTATGTGAAACACTGTAAATTTTGTAATCTTTTGTAGACACTATGGATACAAGTGCACAACATTTTACACATATGGAAATTTAAATAAATCAAACATTATGTTCCAATTTTCATTCGGGTTAAAAGAGAACTCAAAGCATATATAAAATTTATTTCTACGGATTTTGGGCAAGTTTATTGCAATAGCGATAAAATACACGCATAAGTGCACACAAAGGCTTATAGACTTTTAAATTATGATTAAGGCTTGAAAAAACTAACAGCATTTTTCTTACATCAGTATCGAGAGCTTTCATCTAAATAACATTAATAAATCTGATTTTGATTAAGAATTTTAAAATGGTCTTATTTTTGGATACTGAAAATCCAGATTTTGATTGTCTAAGCTAAAACATCTTACGGTTAAGGTTCAGAGATTCAATATGTGGTATTTAAGACCAGCCGGAATAAAATTTCATTCCAATTTCGATACTATAATGAATGAAGCTGTTACACATCCATTTCTTAACGAAAACTGAATTCCACGTGAATCACGCCTAAATGTTCATTATTCTATGATTGTAAGTGCAATATAAAGTGTGGTAATTTTATTTATTTGTATACATGTATGCTTTCATTCATAGATAAATTCACGCTGAACTTTAAGTATGATTGCTTGTGCAGTAATGGCCGAATTTAAATACTACTAAATGTATTATGAAGCAGGTGATTAAAAGGATAAAGTTTTTTACTTACTTATTGCAAGAACTCAACTCAACGGTATTCAAAATTTAGAGGCAAATATGGGACAAAGCACATACATTAAACAATTGGACAATCAAGCCTGCGAGCTTGAAATAAACACAAATCCTGTTGTATTTAATCGGTGACCGGACAACATACCTAAAATCTACCGTCAGTCACACGTAAATACACGTTTCGAGCTTCCTCTATCCTCCTCGGGGTAAGGCGGCAAACTGACTACCGTGTATCAAACCCCAAGGCATATATATATATAGAGAAACATACAATAGAAGTCAAACAGAAGGCAAGAAAATGCATGCTGAGCTTCGCATACACGCACAAACTGCTTAGTAGTATTTATTTCAAAAAAATTTAAAATTCTTTGATTTGAATTTTTGTGAATTAACGATGTGGTACACCTAAGCCTCCGCGGTGCGTATGTTTTTCGCTGTTTCTTAGAAGAAAACTTGGAAATTTGCTTGATTAAGAATATGAGTCTTCCAAACAATGAATTCCGCAATTGTGGCAACATTTTTCCAAAGGCTAGCTTCGTTAAGTCTAAATGTTCATAAGTTCACAACTTTAGGCATTAATTAGTTAGGCAAGCACGGAGCAGTCAGCAGGCATAACACATATAAAAATGTTGAAATGCATGGATTTGTTGGAGTAACAGGTGATGAGAAATGGTTCTGATTCACAATTTTGGTCAAATTTAGCATATTCTAATATCAAATTTGTTGGTACTGACTCAGTAAAAACAGTGATGGTGAAATGTGCCCAATCGGTAACACAAGCTTTAGTACCAGACATATTAGGTATGTATGTATAAACATTACATATAGTAAGACGGCTTTGAAGTCGCCTTGTCGAGGTCATTCTATGAAGTTTGCTCCACCACTGCAAGGTTACACACACGTAAAGGAGATCGTACCGTCCAAATTGTCCACCAAAATATATATTGGGTATAGCGCATAATACGGCTACTACTGATAAGTCTCCAGTAAGTACAAAATGATTTTGTTAAGGAGATTATACCTAACGTTCATGCTGACTCTGGTTTTGTCCGTGAACTTTATTGTATTGAATTTTGCAATACGATCATCAATTTTAAAGTATCCACGATTTAATTTCGTAAGTGGAAGATTTGCACTTTCAGTTCCGCGAAGATCCTATAGATTCTCGCTTCCCAGTACGCATTGTGTTCGTCTTCATGGTGGCTGGGAACTGATTCGTCCGCTCACTCTGACGGATTTCATGTCATTCGGATTAACAACTTGAAATGAGGTACTATCTAATATTCGTTGACTGGCAACTGTCGTTACTTTATTTCCAGTACTTCCCTCAGGTTTCTAATCACACACAGTAAAACGTAGACAATATGCAAATATGGTTACCTCGTTTCAAAAGATATACATTTATTTTTCGACTCATTAATAGTTTGAAACAAACATGGGCCTCATTAACGAAAACTAAAGATGCATATGCATGGTTTTTTCTTCTCGCCAAATTTAAACTAATTTGTTACCAGGGCGTGGTGGATTTCCGACCGGCAATCGGATCTCCTATAAAATACCACATGAGCCCGAAGACGGCACCATGACTCGGCGTGTGTTCCCCGCCACAAAAGGGTTCAACAGCCACAGGATTACATGGACTCCTGGACAGTACCCCGTACTTCCGAATGGCGAATGAGCTCTCAACAGCCACCGGCAACCATGCAACTTACTGCTGCCTTGCAGACTGCGCTTAGATGTGCAAAGGCTAGAGGTGCGTCCTCGATCAAAAAGCCGAGTGGTGAGGGAACACCACTTGTACCAAATTCCCAAGAAACTCCATGAAATGTCACAAATACCGTTCATGCTACGGCGTCCCCGGCAAGCGAAGCGCTCTGTATGAGCGCGAAAACACCTTTTTTTTCGGGTGTTGGAATGTTCGATGAAACGAAATGGCTGCCAACCGCCCGGCATGGAGAGGTATAATCCGGGATTTCTATGGAGCCGGCTTATCCTCCAAAAGGAGTCAGCCGCAGTAAAGTAAAGTAAAGTAAGTTACTCGGTGCTCAACCCGTAATAGGCAATTCTTATAATGTTTCATTGCATGGGCTTATACATTGCATTTAGTTGTAATAACAGACAACAATTATGTTTTATGAGCTTGAGAAATCCCAGCATTTTTAGATTCTCAGTGGATATTTTGGATTCTCCGACACAATTTAAAAAAATACTGGCATATATCGTCAATTGATTGGGTATGATCTGATTTTTTTACTGCTATTTAAATTTCATGCCCGGTTAAACAAATTATTCGAGATAATACTTTTCTTATCAATTGTTTTGTATGCGCTTACGTATGTATGTATGTATCATTGTATCTATGTATGTTTGGGTGTTTGTATGAATGTATGTATGCATGTTTCGCTGTCTGTATGAATTTATGATATATATATATATATATTCTTTATGATGTCCATTCCTTTTTAATTTACCACAGTATTCTTATAAATAGGAAAACACAAAGAAGCACTTTACATAAAACAACAAGCACCTGACCTTAATATTCAAAAGTGTCATCAACATGATGTCCTTATCGACTGGCCAAGAATAACAAAATTCAACAACAATCTACTAGTATCCAGCCGAGAACAAACAGGCCCTCGACTAAAATCAACAAACGTACAATCGGATTGGCAACAAACTGAAGTGGAAATAACAGAGGCGCATACGATGACAGAAGTCTCCAAATAAATTAAGCATTTAACACTGCAATCAGCACTGGCGTTGTTACCACGTAAAAACTTTGCGCAACGAGGTGAAACGATCAACTACACTGGGAAAAATAGCACTCGTACATGTAACAGTGAACAATGCGCTCAAATGGTTAATTCTCAAGCTATCAAAACAATAATGACCAGATCTCAGACATCACTTTGCAGTACTGCGAGAATGACCTTTACATGCAAACACGCATAAACACAAACACAAACGCATACACACTCACCAACTAGTCAAAACAAGAAACAGCAGTAAAAACGAGTCAGATTTGTTACCACTAGCATAATCAAATAAAAACCCAAAATGTATGAATATGTATGATTGTATAAGAGAGGATTAGTATTCCCGAAATAAATGGCCTTTATCCACTTTGTTATTTGTGTTTTCCTATTTATAAGAATATATATATATGTATATATATATATATATATATATATATATACATATATATATATGTGTGTACGTATGCATATTTGAATTTTGTATGTATACGGGTTTGTATATATGTATGTATGTATGTACGTATGTATGTATGGACATATTATATATGTATATATGACTATATGTAAGTATGTTTTTATATATTTATTTACCGTTTGTAGGTATATCAGTAGGTTCTATATTTCCACAAATATATATATATATATATATATATATATATATATATATATATATATGTATGTATATTTGTATATATTCATGAATGAATGTAAGTATGTCATTATTCATTAATGTATATGTGTGTTTATAAATGTGTGCATCATTTTGAGTGTATATTTGAATTTATGTAGGTATGCAATGAATTATAATTGCTTATATGTATGTGTATATATACATATATTTATATATGTTTATACTTAAGTATGTAAGCTTGTCTATTGTTATTTGTGCACATATTTATATATATATATATATATATATATATATATATATATATATATAATAGCCATATATGTATATATAGTTGTATGGGTTTATATATATGCTTAATGTAGGTATTTTTTGTATATTTGAGTTTGTACGTTTGTAAGTTTTTGTTGGTATTTGTGTGGTCAAGTATGGTATATATATATATATATATATATATATATATATATATATATATATATATATATATATATATTCTTTTGAAATGCGAGCTTTAATAAAATTCATTGTACCCTTCCTGTGTGCAAAAACAAAAAGAAATTTTATCAGATATAAGAAACATTTCTTTCGCATTGTCTTCTCAAATATCTACTAATAAAAATATCTTTATATATAAATTGGAAAGCAAAACACGAAAGAAATAAATGAACATAGAGAGAGTGTGAAAAACAGAAACCAATCAAATTGCGTGCGTCACATCCAGTTCAAGTTCAATGCGTGTACGTGCTTCTTCTGCTTACATAAATCCCGCTGTACACGAATAATGTAAGGATTACGAAAAATACAAAAAAAACTTTTCCTATGGGGCCAATTTTATCAATGGTAAATTCTCCGTTTCATGCACTAGCTAAATGGCTAGTTCGTTTACTTGAACCATTACGAAGCCTACTAGGTAATCATTGGGTTGACGATTCGTTTGAGTTTGTAAACAAAATTCAAGATATAAATGTTAAAAGCAAGATTATGGTATCTTTTGATGTTACGTCTTTGTTTACAAATGTTCCAATTGATGAAACCATTGACATTATAGTCAAAGCGGTAGAACACGATATATTACCATCGCCGGTGCAAGCTTATCTTATTATGCACGAAAGACGTACGATTTCGTTTTAATGGAAGCATCTACAAACAGACTGATGGTGTGGCAATGGGAAGCCCCTTATCTCGTGTTGGCTGAGATTTTTCTAGGGCACCTAGAAAATACATCATTAAAGAGTGACATAAGTAAATGTGCTCAATATATACGGTACGTGGATGATATATTTCTTGTACTTAAGAACAGGTCGCAATCAATAACATTGCTTCAAAATTTCAACAGAGCACATAAGAATATCGGTCTTTACTTCAGAGCACTGATGATCACTGCTGTCTTTCCTGATGACAAAGAAGAACCAATGGTAAATTAAACAGAACAATTTACCATAAACCAACATGGTCTGCACAGTATTTGCATTACAGCAGTTTTGTGCCATTTCAATATAAATTATCAACAGTTCGTGGTTGCTTTTCAAAAATTGACAGGTTGGTTAGTCAAGATTCTAAAGAAAATGAATATAATAAAGCAATTAACGATTTAATGTCTAATGGCTATCCCAGACAATTAATTGAATCAATTATTAAAAGGGGAATTAAACAGAAACAGACGTATTATGGGCCAGAAAAGAAAACAGTCTACCTAAACATCCCATTTAAGGGGGATGCAGTTTCCCGAATGGCACAAAAGAAAGTTGAAGCAGCATTAACACGCACATTTAATGCAGCCAAACTACGAGTGTTATTTAGGGTAACACACTTGCCTTTACCAGCAATCAAAGAGATACAGCCGTTAATGTCGATATCAAATATTATTTACCAATATACATGCGCAAGTTGTCGATCAACTTACGTAGGCCGATCGACCAGACGGTTAATTACTCGAATGAGAGAACATTGCAACTTAAACGCCTGTTTTAAATCAAATGGTGAATACACGTCTGCTATTGCCCAACACATCATCGAAACATCGCACGTATGTTCTCCAGACGTAGCATTCAAAGTAATTACTAAATGCAAAAACAAAAGGGAGCTAGCCACATACGAAGCCTTATGGATAAACAAATTGCAGCCGGATTTATGTAAGCAGAAGAAGCACGTACAAGCATTGAGCTTGAACTGGATGTGACGCACGCAATTTGATTGGTTTCTATTTTTCACACTCTCTCTATGTTCACATATTTCTATCTTGTTTTGCTTTCCAATTTATATATAAAGATATGTTCATTAGTAGATATTTGAGAAGACCATGCGAAAGAAAATCTTTCTTATATCTGATAAAATTTCTTTTTGTTTTTGCACATAGGAAGGGTAATGAAATATATATATATATATATATATATATATATATATACATATATATTAATGTATGTGTATCAATGTGCTTACAACATCACACACAAATTCGAATAGGTTATTATTTTACATCCTAATTTACGTTACCTTACAAACTCATTTTTGAGATAAAATCTCTTTTAGTCATTAGCTTGTAGTGATAACATCCAATAAAATTATAAAAACATTCGTTGGGCGAGCGGTGATAAAAATTATTTAAATAAGTGTTGCGATCGTGATATAAACTCTAATTCTATTATATAAATAAATTTGGCAGAATAAAATAAGCATTATTTAATGTAGAAAAGTGAATTTATCACATAGACCGGTTTTGTCCTTATTGGGGACTCTTCACGTACTGTTCAGAATTTACCGAACCTGACGTGACCAGGTTTGAGCCCACTCAGCGGTACATTTTGGACAGCACGTGAAGAATGAATTTCATGTCCTACATTATACAATACTTAGTTTTAATTGAAAAATATATGTATATAATGGTATTGGTGTTTGTATCTAGATTACAAAATTGACATAAATAATTCGATAACATTATTAAATTGTTAGTTTACTTATATTTGGTCGCCTTATTTTGGGAATGAAGAATAGAATAGTACAACATAAATAACATAGGTTAAAATAACTATCTTGGTTGGAATTGTAGAATCAAATATACTTCGAAAGATTCAATAAATACGATTGGTAGATAGACGGAGATAGACAATGAAAGTGGCCGAACAAGAAAATTTACTACAGGGATGTATAATGTAAAGCTTAATTTATAAACAGTAATAAAATAATATTAATAAATGCGAAGAACTGTTTCACTGAATTAATATTAAAATCAATTTGAGAAGGATTTTGACGGATAATGTTGACAAACTGGCCAGGAGATGAAAGCTTGAAGTCAAATAATAACTTGTATATTTTAGGCAAAATCTTCTGTCCGATTATTTTCCGTTTCACACCTTTTGTCTTCTCTTGATGAAACCTGATATGGTGCGACTAAAACAGGAAATATATCGGGTGTTTTTGTCGGTATATTTCATTAGTCCACAAAAATTCACGTCTAAAAACTAAGCTAATAAAGCAAGTGCTACATTTCATTAATGTGATTAGTTTATACATCTGACCGGGTAATCACATAATAACTAACTCATGTCACTCTAGATAGGTGCGCCTCACTAATGCATGTATGTCCATAACAGCTGCGCAACGCCGAGTGAAATTGGAGTGGCTTAATTTTAATTTATCATTTACATACGCTAGATTAGTCTTTATATCAACAATATGAAAGGATTCTTTAAATCAAGTTTGCGAGCTTGAAGTAAACACCAATTCCATTGTATTTAACCAGTCGTCGAACAACATAACAAAACTCCCGCCAGTCGCAA
>JAQBSW010015123.1:0-10348 GCA_029291075.1 Eudiplozoon nipponicum | reverse complement strand
TATTCTACGTATCAAAATTATTAAATTTACGTTATTTTTCGCATTTATCTCGCGTGGCCCAAACGGCTGTTCTTTGCTAACAATTGTGTAGCATTTTTCACAGTTTGGTATTATGCCATCTCTGAGGCAATGTTCGTGTACATATTTTTTACGCATTTACCTTTGATTTTAATGTATATATTTTTACATTATAATGTATTTCCCACTCATGACATTACACTGCCTATTTCAGTATGACCAGCTACTTGGAGCTAACGCTTTCGTGTAGCAACACTAAGTAGTTATCAGCTTCATATCATGATACAGGCCACTTTCAATGCACATCTCAACTTCATCAGTTGCACAAAGACCACTCTACAACTATCATGACACCAACGTCGAGCACACACTCTGGCTCCTTTGGTTGTATACAAACGCATTGATGACGATCCAGCCTGCCTAGGTTTTATCTTAAACCCGTCATTTTCAGTGGCGATATACCTCGAAATCCTCACGCTGCGGCTGCCAAATCTTACACTACTCTATTTTGCCTCAAGCGGTATGACCGACCATTATTGATTACTTGGCACCATATCATTTTCGAAGCAACCAACAAGCACTCTTAAGCCCAACATGTATGGTACATTTTTGTTTTTGCTTAACTTGGTTCGAACTCTGTCATGCATTTCTCAGCGAGCCTCGCAGAGAGGAATTTTTTTCGAGAGTGATGTAACGACGAAAACAAATTTCTGACATATTTCGTAAATAAATTTCAATTCAATTTACGCTGCACCAATGAGAAAAAAGCGAAACTTTCCGTTAACCAATAGTGTGCAAGTAGCCATATATTTCTATGACATGGCTATTTAAGCACGGCAAATTTACCATGCAGTTCAGTTGTCGCGTTTGCATTCTGCTGTGCGTTACGTATGCGTGCTGTCTGCTGTCATTACATACACTGATCATTGGACTGGTTTAACCAATATTGGCAACATCAGTAACGCCAATCTTTTTGCTGTACAACTAGAGAGACGAGCCAATTAATGCATAACTTCAACGAAGTTTCTCCATCGAGATTACAACGCAACAACAGAAGGAACCACAGCCCAAGTCAACCCAAGAGTCCAGGAGTACCTCTGGACGTCTTCTAACTTACGGAACTTATCGGCATTTGCCGGAGTGTAGAGGCCCCTAACCTATTCGAGTCTGAAACCCCCATAGATGCCAGATCGCTTGAAGTCCTAAAATTCACAGTAGAGTCTGATATGCTTATATTTCCAGTTACATCTGCTAGATTCAATTCCGCAATATTCTGCACTAACCTACTTGTGTCGTCAAATTTAATATCCATCTCCATGTCTTATTAGTTTAACAATTAAATCGACACTTAATGTTCGGCTATCGGAATGCGAAAGTTGTATTTTAATAATTCCCAAACAAATAATCTGGAAGGAGATATACGTGAACAACAGAATAATCAAATTACCTGTTCCAGAACGTCCCTTTTCTGTGTGATATAATATCAGAACAAAAGGCAATTTTAGTAGGAATATATTGTTGAGATGTATTCGTGTTACTAGAGAAAAAATGTTAAAAATGCAGCAGACCAAAAGATGTTAAGACCAGTCGAGGTGCGAGACACTCGAAAAACTGAAAATGGCGCACAATTCAAAGTCAAGTATTTAAACAAAGAATGTTCTGGAAAAAAAGATAGTAAATGCTTTTTTAAATAAAAGTCGTTACAATCAGCCATGGTGGTTTAAATTTATCAGTCAATATTATTTTACATATGGCGGAGGATTTAACTTGCTACACATACACCAACTTCTCAAACAAAACGGCTAGTAATATACGTAATCATAATTCTTCGGCTGACGTGGCACTCTTCCAGAACGAGTTGTGCATAATGGCGGCGCTGAAGTCGTCATCTCGCCCGGTACAATTTTCAATGGTTCTTCCATATCATCTGGTATTGACAGAAAGTCTTCATGCTGTGAACTGGTAGAATAAGATTTTGCTATATCAGACAACGCGTTTTCTAAGCTCTGTATTTCATTATGTGCCTGTATGGTGGGAATGCACACATCAGATACGCACATAGAACGACGGTCATTCGATGCTTCTGTTAATTCAGTGATTCCGTCTATCCAGATAAACTGCGGAATGCAACGATCAAACGTAACACAGTCCTGAATGCGATTTATTTCTATGATGACATTTTTGTCAGTCATCCTCTTGACCTTGTATGGTTCTTTATAAAATGGTGTCAGGCAGTTCTTCCTATTTTCATTAACTATATAAACATGCAAAGATGATTTTAGATCAGAGGACACATAGCGTTTGGTTTTAGCTTTTCTAGTCTTGGTCGGGGCCAAACGACACATCTTGTCTCTATGTGCTCCTACAAACCAATCTACATAACTAGAAGCTCAATTAAGACTACTTGGAGTTTCTATTAGAAGAACTCCAGGCAATCTTAATTGTTCCCCATAAACCACTTCTGCTATGTAGGTACCTAATTGTGCCCTATATCTGTTGCGCATGGCGAGTAGTACTATAGGAAGATCGTGTATCCAGCTTGTTCCACTAGTACACCTTAATGCAGCTTTCAGTTCACGATGTAGCCTTTCTACCATCCCATTCGCTCGTGGGTTATACGCGATAGTATGTAATACAGTGGTTCCCATTATGTTGAGGTATCTTACGAAAAGCTCTGACATAAATTACCTACTGCGATCAATAGTGACCTTTTCCGGAACACCATAACGCGATATCCAATTATGCAGAAACGCGAACTAGACTTCTCACGCTGTCATGTCTTTTAAAATCGCCACTTCAAATTGACGACTAAATCTATCTACCATAGTCAGAAATTATTTGTTTCCATTTACTTCAGGCATCTCGACAATGTCTATGTGTACGTGTCTGAACCGTTCAATTGGTATCCCAATATTCTTTACCTCGGTACTGGTATGTCTCCACACCTTACACGTTTGACACTTGGCACAGGCTCTTACCCATACCCGTATGTCTTTAGACATGTGCGGCCACACGTATCTGTCGTTGATCAATCGAATGGTGGCTTTAATGGATGGATGACCCATGTTATGCAACACTTGGATAATCTTGGCCCGTAACTCCAATGGCACATATGGTCGTGGTTGACTTCTATATGTTTCACATAACAACCACTTCCCACTTATGAGCTTATGAACATATCCTGGTCTTTTGGACAATACTAATGTAAAGGGATCCGATCCTTGCGCTTCCTCGATTTGACTAACGAAATTGTGCATTGATTGATCTAAACTTTTCAACGGACCTTGAAATATCAGCTCGACATCAGCTTCATTCGGTCGGCTAAGTGCATCGGCCACCACATTCTCCTTACCAGCAATATGAGACACAGTGAAATCGAACTCTGCTAACTGTGTTATTTGGGAATTTACTCTACGAGAGTAACTAAGCCAAGCTGTTTTAACAAGTATGCTGATCAATGGCTTATGATCGGTCAATAACTTAAACTTATAACCATCTAAGTAATGCTCGAAGTGTATCACTGCGGCATAAACTACTAGAAGCTCTTTGCCAAACGTATCATAACGTTTTTTTCGATCATTAAGCTTACGGCTATAAAACCCAATCTGTCTTACTACGTCCTGATATCTTTGCTGTAGCACTGCCTCTAATGCAACCTCTGAGGCATCTGTGATTAGCTCGAAAGGTTTTTCCCAATCTACAGGTGCTAATGTGGTTACGTCACTAAACATTTCCTTGACCTTGTGGAAATTTTCTCGGTCTTCTGGACTCAAGTTTATAGGCCAAGATTTCTTGATCGCGCTCTTTTTACGAGTGAGATGGCGTGTTAACGATCCAAGAATTCCGGCTAGACCTGGAATGAATCGAGGATAATAGCTGATCATGCCCAAGAACCTTCGCAACTGGCGTACGGTTCGGGGTTCCGTTACGTCCTTTATAGCTTGGATCTTATCTTACAAAGTTTTAATTCCGTATTTGGAAAGTATATGACCAAGGTATTTAACTGAAGAGCAACCGATATTACTCTTATTAGGTTTCACCACTAATCCATATTGTTACAGCCTGGTCAAAACCATTTTCAAATGCATACAATGTTCGTTTCGTAAGCGACTAAAAATTATTATGTCGTCTGTATATACCCTCGCAAATGGACAACTCTGAAAGATTTCTTCAGCATATACTTGTGGTTCCTGCTGTTTATACACGCCGTCAAACCCTCTGAGTTTGGTTAGCCAAGCAATGCTCATTGTGTCAAATACTTCTAATGTTGTTCTAAGACTAATTGGTAGCTCGGTTGTGAAAATGGAGTTGACTACATATCTAGATATATTCAACCTGGAAGCTTTTGTGCAAAGGCGTTCATAAAATTCGGACGGTAATTGACGCTCCATTTTTCTAGGCGTAATAATTCGCACATTTGCGCCGATCTTCCAGGCTGATATCTCTGTTGAATTTCAGCCATTAATAACTCAAATGCATTTTACGGCTTTTCTTCCACAGTGCTGTCTCTGAAATTTACCAAGGCATTACGGAAATTTTCAGGCAATGCCATCCATGCTGCAACAAATTTCTCCATTGGATTAACAATATTATAAGTACTAAATATCATTTGGGCATTTCCTACCCAACTTGAATATTTTTCTGATTTGTACTGCAGTAGACTTAAAATTCTTGGACTGGCGCGGTCGCCAAAGTTTGTTGAGGCTCCTAACCTATTCGAGTCCGAATGCCCCATAGATGCCAGATCGCTTGAAGTCCTAAAATTCACAATAGAGTCTGATAGGCTTATATTACCGTTTACATCTCCAAGGTTCAATTCCGTAATATTCTGCACTAACCTACTTGTGTCCTCCAATTTAATATCTTTATCCATGGGTAATTATTTTACCAAATAAATCAACACTTAATGTTAGGCAATCGGAATGCGAACGTTGTATCTAGACAATTCGCGAACAAATAATCTGGAAGGAGATATACGTGAACAACAGAATTTATCAATTTACCTGTTCTAGGACGTGTCTTTCCAATATCATATTATATTAGAAGAAAAGGGAATTAATGAGGAATATATTTGACGAGTTGTATCAGAGTTACTAGAGAAAATTGTTACAATGCAGCAGACCAAGATATATAATACCAGTCAATAAGCGAGACACTCGAAAAACTGAAAACGGCGCACAATTCAAAATCAAGTATTTAATCAAAGAATGTTCTGGAAAATACAAAGAAAAAATTTCTTTTTAAATAAAATTCGTTACAATCAGCCATGGTGGTTTAAATTTATCAGTCAATGTTATTTTACATAAGGCGGAGTATTTAACTTCCTTCACAAACGCACTGTTGAGGCCCCTAACCTATTTGAGTCTGTAAGGCCCATAGATGCCAGATCCCTGGAAGTCCTAAAATTCACAGTAGAGTCAGATAGGCTTATATTATTATTTGCGACATCTAAGTTCAAGTCCGCTATGTCCTGCACTAACCTACTTGTGTCCTCAAATTTAATATCGGTATCCATGAATATATGGGATAACAATTAAATCGATAATTACTGTTAGGCAATCGGAATGCGAAAGTTGGAAGGCTGTTCCACTCAGCAAATAATCTAGAAAGAGATATACGTCAACCACCGATGAAATCAAATATACCAGTTCCAAGGCTTCTCTTCCCTTCTGTTTTATATTAGAACAAAAGGCAATTGATGGAGTGATATATATTTGATGATGAAATATTCGTTTATTAACGAAATCGTTAAAATGCAGCAGACCAAAATTTACAATGCCAGACACGGAGCGAGATACTCGAAAACTGAAAATAGCGCACAATTCAAAATCAAGTATTTAAACAAAGAATGTTCTGGAAAATAAAAAGAAAAAAATTCTTTTTAAATATAATTCGTTACAATCAGGTATGGTGGTTTAAATTTATCATTGAATGTTATTTTACAAAAGGTGGATGATTGAACATCCTCTACAGCACGCCCGGTCCTGTTAAGGGCCACCTAAAGGTACATAACTTTTTATTTTATGGCACTTTAATCGAGTTTGTAACGTCGTCCGGCATTTACTTGAAGTTGGGGCATTTACAGTTTCATATAAATCCAAAATTGTATTTTTGTTTTATAAGGGCAACATTAAATTGTTCAAATTTATTTACTGCGTTTGCGCGCTCCAAATAGTATATTTCGATCATATTAAGATATAAATAAACAAATATCCACACGTAAGTTATATTTTTTAGCTTATTAATACAAAAGCAAATCCACGTCCTTTAATTAATAGATGTCTGGATAGATTCAAATTTGTAATTATAAGAATAGAATAGAATAGAATATCTTTATTTGGATTCAAACCACACATGTTCCATCAAATAATAAAATTAGAAAATGTACAATATAAAAACATATCACATCACATAAATATGTGCAATTAGTTGTACTGTACAATGTATCAGCATCAGAAAAGTTCAGCTGTAAAGAGTGATAGATTCTTCATCAAAATTAGGAAAATTTAAGGTATAATTCGAGTATAACATTTTGTAAGAAAAAAGGGAACCATGACTAATAATTGATTGTATGCATTGTTGATTAACAAGATGATATAATGCATAACATTTCAGTTTTAATAATACAAAATTTTAAGATAGAATCTCGAGAAATTATGTTGCTGAAAAACAATTAATCCTGTCTTTTATTTTGGAAAATATACAATATAAAAAGATATCACATCACATAAATATGTGCAATTAGATGTACTGTACAATTTATCAGCATCAGAAAGTTCGGTTATAAAGAGTGATAGATTCTTCATCAAAAATAGAAAAATTTAATGTATTATTCGAGTGAAACATTTTGCAAAAAAAGAAAACCATGAATAATAATTGATTGTATGTATTGTTGATTAATATGATATATAAAGCATAACGTTTCAGTTTTAATAGTACAAAACTTGAAGATAGAATCTCGAGAAGTTATGCTGCTGAAAAACAATTAATCCTGTCTTTTATTTAACCACGATAAAGAATTATCATAATCAAAGTTAAAAATATCAGCAGGATTGAACACGTTTTCTAGAATGAAAATGCTATATTTAATTATATATTATCGGAAGACGCCTTTCTTCACTATGATTAGAGAAACCCTGAGAAGTCGGGATCCGATATCCCATATGTATTTAATTATCATCTAATTTAGGACAAATAAATTCCCCAGCACTTTCTCTTAAGCCAAATTTCTGAAGTCCTTCGGTCAGTTGTTCTGTATCTTCGAAATTATTGATGTTATCCATTATGTTTAAACAAGACTTTTAAAATATATTTATTGCAACAAAATGCGTATGCTCACGTCCTCACTGATTGTTACAGATTTTCTTTCTGGAAGTGTAAACCATGGAAACAGCTTTTGACGTTATGAATTAAAGCAAATTAGTATTCCTTCCTGTAAAATCAATAAGAATAATAATGTGTTATCAACTGTAATAATTTATTGTCAAAATAATGTTTCGCTTAATTTTGTTCAGGACACAAATAAGGTTACGTTAGGATCATGTATCATGTGACCACACAACGCAAAATCTCATGAAGCCTGAAAAATAATAATAATAATAATAATAATAATAATAATAATAATAATAATAATAATAATAAAAATAAGAAGACGAAGAAGAATACATTTATTTGGCAACAAAGGTTATCAGTAGTAGAGAATCCTCTCGTCTTATGTAAATAATATTGACTGATAATTTTAAATTAATATAGCTGATTGTAACGAACTTTATTCAAAAGAAATTTTTATTTTTTATTTCTGAATATTCTTTGTTTAAATATATTGATTTTAAATTGTGCCATTTTTAGTTTTCGAATATTTCGCTACGTGACTGGTATTTTAATTTATGGTCATTGCATTTTAACAATTTCTCTAGTAACGATTACTCATTATCATATTTTCCCACCAATTGCTCCTTTTGTTCTGATATAAAATAACATTAAAGAGGAGCCCTGGAACAGGTATATTTGATTTTATCGTTGGGCTGGTTGAGGTCCCTTACCTATCTCGAGTCTGTAAGCCCCATAGATGCCAGATCGCTGGAAGTCCTAAAATTCACAGTAGAGTCTGATAGGCTTATATGATTCCTTGCGTCACTTAAGTTCAAGTCCGCTATGTCCTGCACTAACCTACTTGTGTCCTCAAATTTAATATCGAGTATCCATGAATAGATGAGATAACAATTAAATCGATACTTACAGTTAGGCAATCGGAAAGTGAAAGCTGGAAACGGTTCCGCACAGTTATTCATCTAGAAAGATGTAAAACTTGAACCAAAGATACAATCAAATATACCTGTTCCTAGGCTCCTGTTCCTTTCTGTTTTATATTAGAACAAAAAGGCAATTGATGGAGCAATATATTTGTTAATGAAATAATCGTTTAACCAAGAAATTGTGAAAATGCAGCAGACCAAAATTTACAATACCAGACAAGGAGCGAGATACTCAAAAACTGAAAATAGCGCACAATTTTAAAATCAAGTATTTA
This sequence comes from Eudiplozoon nipponicum, assembly GCA_029291075.1. NCBI lineage: Eukaryota > Metazoa > Platyhelminthes > Monogenea > Mazocraeidea > Diplozoidae > Eudiplozoon > Eudiplozoon nipponicum. The sequence goes on along the minus strand of JAQBSW010015123.1, from coordinate 1,800 downwards.
AACAAAGAATGTTCTGGAAAATAAAAAGAAAAAATTCTTTTTAAATAAAGTTCGTTACAATCAGCTATGGTGGTTTAAATTTATCAGTCAAGGTCATTTTACATAAGGCGGAGGATTTAACATCCTCTACATACACCACCTTCTCAAGAAAAAGCTATTAATAGACGTAATCATAGTTCTTCGGCTGACGATGTATTCTTCCAGAACGAGTTGTGCATACTGGCGCCCCTGACGTCGTCATCTCGCCCGGTACAACATTCACTGGTTCTTCAAAATCATTTGGTATCGACAAATAGTTTTCATGCTGGGATTCAGTAGAATAAGATTTTTCTATATTAGACAATGCGTCTTCAGAGTTCTGCATTTCATTATGTGCCAGCATGGTGGGTTTGCACACATCAGATTCGCCCATGGAACGGTCATTCGACGCATCTGTTAATTCAGTCTTACAGTCAATCCAGATAAACTGGGGAATACAACGATCCAACGTGACACAATCCTCAATGCCATTTATTTCTATGATGACATTCTTGTCAGTCATCTTCTTGACCTTGTATGGTCCTTTATAAAATGGTGTTAGGCAGTTCTTCCTATTCTCATTAGTTATATAAACATGCGAAGCCGATTTTAGATCAGAGGACACATAGCATTTGGTTTTAGCTTTTCTAGTCTTGGTCGGGGCCAAACGACACATCTTGTCTTCAAGTGCTCCTACAAACCAATCTACATAACTAGAAGCCCAATCAAGACTACTTGGAGTTTCAATTAGAAGATCTCCAGGCAAACTTAATGGTTATCAATGCCGCGTTTTGCGTATGCGGGTAATAGCTGTACACGGGCAGTTACACAAAGATCCGATTTGTCACTTTTTCCAATTTTGTTTTGTCTTTGATCGGTTGACTCATGTTTACTTCAATAGGAAATGCAGGTTCTATCATCTTTGTTTACTGGCTGTTTACTACTAGAATCATCGTCTTGCTCACCGGCCAGTAAACAAAGATGATAGAACCGTATTTCCAATTGAAGTAAACAGCCAGTAAACAAAGATGTGATAGAACCGCATTTCCAATTGAAGTAAACAGCCAGTAAACAAAGATGTGATAGAACCGCATTTCCAATTGAAGTAAACAGCCAGTAAACAAAGATGTGATAGAACCGCATTTCCAATTGAAGTAAATGCCAGTAAACAAAGATGTGATAGAACCGCATTTCCAATTGAAGTAAACAGCCAGTAAACAAAGATGTGATAGAACCGCATTTCCAATTGAAGTAAAAATGAGTCAACCCGATCAAAGACAAAACAAAATTGGAAATAGTGACAAATCGGATCTTTGTGTAACTGCCCGTGTACAGCTATTACCCGCATACGCAAAACGCGGCATTGATAACCTGAATGCTTACACACCGCAAAATACTGAGTTTAAAAACTTAATGGTTCTCCATAAACCAATTCTGCAATGGAAGTTCCTAATTGTGCCCTATATCTGTTGCGCATGGCAAGTAGTACTATAGGAATATCGTGTATCCAGCTTGTTCCCCTAGTACACCTTAATGCAGCTTTCAGTTCACGATGTAGCCTTTCTACCATCCCATTTGCTCGTGGGTTATACGCGCTAGTATGTATTATAGTGGTTCCCATGATGTTGAGAGATCTTACGAAAAGCTCTGACATAAATTGACTACCGCAATCACTAGTGACCTTTTCCGGAACACCATAACGCGATATCCAATTATGTAGAAACGCGAACAAGACTTCTTGCGCTGTCATGTCTTTTAAAATCGCCACTTCAAATTGACGAC
>JAQBSW010015122.1:0-10351 GCA_029291075.1 Eudiplozoon nipponicum | reverse complement strand
GAGATATACCTCTTACTATGAAATAACGTAAATTCTCTTGTGATAACTGTACAATGACATGATGTAGTGCCTTGTGGCAAAGATATGTCGGGTTATATAAAATGTCGCTTCGACGATTAACCAGACTTGTACTTCTTAATAATGTACATGTTATTATGATGTGACTGACATTTAATTATTTTAAACATTTATAGATTGCATAATGTTTGATAGAGGACGTGTGGTTTGATTTAAAACAAACTAATTCATATTATAATTTTAGTTCAATGCAATACTAATTGTTTGTGAGCTATATTTTAAGTAAAAGCTCGTAATTCCAGTTTTCACGTTGCCAGTTCCAACCAAAGTAGTGATATTTTAAATTAAACACCATATCATGGAATAATGAAACCAAATTTTTGTGACGACCAGTGCAAAATTAAATGTAATAACTATTTATTTCCCTTAAAATATATGTTACAAGTTTTATGGGAGTTGCAGTAGACACAAAAATATATGCTGGCTGCAAGAGATAATAAGGCCTTGCAAAATTATAAGCTCGCAAATTCATGATCAATATTTGAAAGTTGAAATATTTAGTCGCTTGCCCAGAATAATAAGCTCTCAAAATCATGATCAATGTATGAACGTTGATATATTTAGTCTCTTGTCAAATTTATAAACTAGAACCTCGTTGATGTCATGTGTGGGTATTTTATATTGTGTTTAAATACTTCTGGTCTTATTTAGACCCAGAGATTTTCATCTGCTCATTGTATTGCAACTGGACTGACACCTAATTTACATTAACTCGTTAATCAGGAAACATTCTGTGTGGCCATAAGAGTCATTCAACTTGCCTTGATTTTCTGCATGAAAAATGAAGGTGACGTCACTGTGTATGCCTGAAGTCCTCGCAGTTTATACACGCCATCCAACCCTTATGAATGGTCTTATAGACCTTAAATTTGGCTTATAATCGGGCTGGATAATCAGCTACAAAAATTAAATGAATGACTTTCTGTGAATTATTCAAGCTAAAAGTCTTGAAGCCCAAGCATTCATAAAATTTTGATTGAAGTTGACGCACAATATTGTCCAGATATCATGGCTCACATATAATTGTTTTCTTTCCAGGCTAATATCTTAATGAAAATTCATTCATTATTAATTTGAAAGCATTGAATGAAGTATGTGCTCTAATCTTGAGTTTGAAACCAAATAAATTGATCCTTATATCTCCTAACAAAGTCCGTCATGCTGCAAAAAAGTGATCTATCTAATCACCAATAAAATGAGTCCTAAATAGCATATGAACGTCCGGATTCACTCCAAATGATTTTTCAAATTTTTACGGTGACAGACCTATAAAATTTTAATTGGCGCACTCGACAAAATTTGTATGGGTTCCTGCTCAATTTCTTACAAGAATAAGGTTGATGCAAAATTGAGTCTGTCTGAGTGATGTGATAGAATTCTGGCCTATTGTAACCAGGATATTCTTTGGATTTTAACGGGCTAATATCGTCAGCAAATTCTATTAAGCTAAGCTACATAATCATTTCAACAAGATTCTAAATTCATTTTATTTCAGATCACCGTCAACGGTAAGCAAAACAAATAGTTGTAATATGCAATTTTGTTGAACTATGACATACATTGATATCCTCCATGTTAGTACCGCGTACCGACTCAGCAACCATAGTGTTAGTGCCAAGTAGCTTTTCGGCACTAAAATATTGGTATCGGTTACTGACACAATAGCCATAGTGTTAGTATCCTTTACTGACTCGATGTATATATTATATAGAGTGAGTTATCGTTGAAGTCACATTTTCGAAACCTTATATGATGTCAGCTTCACTATTGCAGAGTTAAACTTTAGTCTAGGAGATTGTACCGTCCTATTGGCTCACATTCCTCACCAAAATATAAAGTGGTTAAAGGGCGTAATACTGACTTCTACTGATGAGTCGCCAGTAAGTACGAAACGAAAGTGAATGAGATTATAATTTTCGTTCATGCTGTCTTTGGTTTATACCTCAGATCAAAACTGAACAAATTTGTTACTAGGTTCGCAACAGCTCATAAATACTTGCATAAATATTAGTTCTCCTCAACAAACGGGATTTAACTGTTATATATTGAATTGAATGATGTCATGCTTACCGCGAATGTGATAACTGATATCGATCAATGCCAGAGTGAAAGGATTTACTGGAGTAACAGGTGTTAAGAAATATTTGTAATATACAATTTTGTTGAACTATAGCATACATTGATATCCATCATGTTGGTACCATGTACCGACTCAGCAACCATAGTGTTAGTGCCATTTAGCTTTTCGGTACTGAAATGTTGGTATCGGTTACTGACACAATAGCCATAGTGTTAGTATCCTTTACTTACTCGATGTATATATTATATAGAGTGAGTTATCGTTGAAGTCACATTTTTGAGACTTTATATGATGTCAGCTTCACTATTGCATGTTTACATATTCGTCTAGGAGACTGTACCATCCTATTTCCCCACATTCCTCACCCAAATATATAGTGGTTTAAGGGCGTAATACCGGCTCCAGTAAGCACGAAACGAATGTGAATGAGATTATACTTTCCATTCATGCTAAATTCCGTTCATGTTAAAACTGAACTAATTTGTTACTAGGTTGGCAATAGCTAATATATACTTGCATAAATATTAGTTCTCCGCAACAAACAGGATTTAACTGTTATATATTGAATTGAATGATGTCATGCTTACCGCAAAATTTGATAACGGATATTGATCAAGGCAAGAGTGTATGGATTTAAAGAAGCAACAGGTGTTCAGACATTGTTTTAATTCTCAATTTCAGTGAACTATAGCATAAATTGATAACGATCAGGTCGGTACCATGTACCGACTCGGAAACCATAGTGTTAGTACCATGTACCTTTTCGGTACAATAATGCTGGTATCGGTTACTAACTCAATAGCCATAGTGTTAGTATCCTTTACAGACTCGGTATATATTATATAATGTGGGTTAGCGTTGAAGTCGCATTGTCGTAGACTATATGGTGTTAGCTTCACTATTGCAGGTTTACACATTCGTCTAGGAGTTTTGCAACATGTAATTCCCACTTTCAAAGATTAAGAACATCTGATTAAAAGAGACATATTCCTGGGCTTATTATTCAATTAGAGTTCAATTGATTATTGAGAATATAGTCTCTCTAAATTTCACCTCTATCTACTCTTTTCATTTTAATCGTTAAGTGATTTGAACGCTTATTTTTGGGTTTTGCAACCCCACCCTATCGATCGAGATCATTATAATATGCAGCATTTCAAATGTTTAAAATTAATTAGTCCGTCGCGTGCAAAAGGAATATTAATGTTTATTGACTTTTATTAACAAGTCTATCCTGAGTACAACATGAGTAATTTGAGTTGAAATTTAATACGTGCAATGGTCATTCGGATTTCTAACTTTATCACTCATAATGGCATGCCTCTTTGATGAGAGATTCTGAATTGTTTCTTTTCCCCTCCAACAGAAAACATGAGTGCCATTTCAGTTATGTAATTTTAAATGGATTGTATAAAACAAGCAGTCTAACGCATGCAAATAATAAATTCTTATTCAGCCAATCTAGTCTCCATTAGATGAACATAACAGTTACGGAAATGCACATCCACACATGTAAAACGCGAAAATCTAGTGAAAGAATAGTCTAAAGTATAAATAATATGGACAGAATAAATAACGCGCTTGCTTTATTAGCTTGATTTGTAAAACTATTGAGGATGGACCAACTGAAGAAGGCTGTCGATAAAGACAGCCGATATATTTTGTTAAAAAAGGAACCTAATGGGAGAAAAAACTGCGTCAGTTAAAACGCAGATCAGGTAATTTTAATTAATCCAGTTTCGCAAAAACACTTTTCATTTAAGGAACATTTAGCATGGAATTTTAGCTACAGTGCCGTTAAATGGTATAATAAAGACACACATGTGAAGAATCAACGCCTGAGGCAATTGTCAAATATTTACTTTTTAAATATTTGTTTAAAACATAATTTTATTCCTAAATGTTTTCATATTAAGTTAAATTTTAAGATAAATGCGTATGGCATGTCTCTTAAATATGAATTTTTTTAAATATTACGAAAACTTTGATTCGTGATTTGTTAAACGTAAATTATACAGATTAAGGATAAAAGTAAATTAAGATTGGTGTAAGCTTCTATTTTGCACACAGATGATTTTAAATGAATCGAGGATTTCAATGATAAAGCCCGAAATAGAGAAATAAAATAGTTGGAATTAGACATGATATAAAACTATATAATTTGGGAATTTATATACCCTAAGGTAGTATTAAATTATCCTGACCAATAGAATAGTAAACCTTTAAACAGTAGACCTTAAGATTGATCAAGTTGAACTACTTAACCGTGGTTTTAAGCATGGCTATTCCTAATAATAGATCGGTTATAAATGGGGTAATTATTGAGGCATTAGCGGAAGAACGCAATTACCGGTCCTAATAAGGGCCTGCAGCAGTAATTGTTTCTCAGCATATTTGGCTCTTAACATTCTTTCTAACGTCGCGCGACATTTACTAGCGTTTGGGACGTTTACAGTAGTTAATTATTCGTAAACAGATTAACCGAGCTAAACAGGAGCGATTCTTTTCAGAGTTATTAATATAATCATGTTTGTGGAAAGCAGCGCCTGAAAATTGCGCAATCAATTATTGTTTAAATTGTATTGCCTCTATATGTATATGTGGCGAAAGCTGCAAACAGTTAATGTTCGTGACTGCATAGAAATTGTGCAGCCGACATTTCCAGTCAAGTTCAATGTATGCAAGACTGCTAGGGGTGAGAGCCGCATATCTAAATTTGATTTCCATATATATTCAATGCGGTTTGATCCTCGATAGTCAGTTTGCCGTCGTACTCTGATGATGATCATGGAAGGTCGAAACGCGTCCGTGCGTTGCAGCTGGCGGTAGTTTTGTTATGTTATTCGATGACTGGTTAAATACAATGGGATTGGTGTTTACTTCAAGCACGCAAACTTGATTTAAAGAATTTATGTAAGTACTGTTGTATGTGGTCAACAAATACATTTTGTATAGTCCGGCATTGTCTGAGGTCGGGTCATCGAGATAACTTTGGTGAATGGCCAGAAAAGCAGATAAGGTTGTCCAGAATTCACCAGTCGGATGAGATCATTCGCCATATTGGCCTTTTTGATTGCATTGCATCATACTCAGGCTTGCCATATAGGTGCTTAAATGGCGAACCGGGTTCAGTGTTGAGACTTTAATCCTGCTTTATTGACATGGTCATTTCCGAAATCCACTATACCTGAGACTTATGTGTCATTTTGTGTATGGGTGTGCAAGACTAGGACGATCGACGTGCATGTGATAAAGCGCAATACTGAAATTTATTACAAAATGCGTAAATATATTTTCATTTTAGTCTACTCCAATATCAATGTCTATTACATGCATGCGTATGTTTTTTTTGCATATTTATAGGGTGCAAATATTCTTCTTACCGACAATGGTGATGTTAAAATCGGTAAGTGGATTTTATTCTCAATTGCCACGTCTATATGCTCGCCTACTTATGGCTCAGGGGGGTATTACCTTCCATCTATATTTACCTATTTCTAAATCTTTATAATTGCGTACAACGTATTCTTTGCTGGATTTAAAGAATAAAGATGTACTTTTCTCTCGCTGCTTCAATTTGTTCAATTATTACTTTTTATTACCCTTTCGAGACCATTTTAGGATTAACCGAAATCTAAATAGGTGGATGTTTAGTAGTTTTAGATTGCAAGTCCATCTATAATAGTGTCCAAATAAATGGATCTACTTGAATTTAAATTTATTATGTATTGTTTACTGTAAAATATTGCTGACATTTTTTGATAAATTTGCCATGGATAAATTTAAGTTGAGAAGTTTTATGTAATGAAAGAGGAAATTTTGGTGTACTTCTATGCGTTATGTATGATAATTACTTGAGCTTTGTTGGCGACAATTGATGCTGTATTGCCGTCAGTTTACGTTTATTATATTTCTACATTGGCTTTCAAATGACCTTTTCGAAGGTCCGTTAATCCTATGAATTTTCTTCTTATTGTTAGATTTTATAATCGTTGCTGAAGCTTCAAACGTGCGGCATGTATACGTGTGTGTATATTTTTAAATGGGAGGTATTCGGTTAAATGTAATTGCATGCATGTGTTCGTTCATCTAAGCAAAATTTCAGTGATTACATATAATTTCCACCTTACATTCGTCTGACCACTTTTATTCCCGCCATATGATATGATTAATAAGTATTACCAGTGCACTAGTTGGGAATTAATCTTAGGATGAAATGGTCAAATGTTGGTAATAAATGAGTCTGTAAAGTAAGGAGTTGAAATTAATTAAAGGTCAAACAATTTTTAAAATTAAATTAACCGCTGAAAGGATATCGTAATACGGTGGGGAAAGTTTATATTTAACAAAAGTTCACTAATAAATGTTGCACATTATAGGGAACTGTGGTTAATATATACCACAAGATAAGGAAAATTAAAATTTATGAAATTTAAGGGATGGTTGATCATAAAGTTGAGTAATATGTCGCAACATCATTCGGTCACAAAAGGCTAACTTGGAAGCAGCGTTCTTTTACTGGAGCTAATTTCCTATTGTGATTCATACAAACTTTCTTTCTACCATTCTTTAATGCTATGTTACCAAACGAGTCCAGCGATTTTTTGACCCTGTTTCTTTCGTTATGCCATCTCTTGATTGATTTATAATGAATATCTTAATCAAATTTGTCGATATATTTCAGTCATATCGATATACGTCGACAACCGTCCCAGTTAACTGTATGTCCCGTTTTCACTGTTTGTCGTGCAAGGTCCGATATATTAACATTTAAATATTTACACGCAGTTTTGTGTTCCACTCGTGTTCCCTTAATTTGGCTCATGATGTCACTTATACACCGGAGTTTACGGTCCTTGAAGGGAATTGGATACAAGTGATTAATCTAACTTTCAATGTTTAGTGGCCGGGATAATGAACAAGTTTAAAAAATTGTTCATATATTATATTTTCATGCTACTGAGTCCGGTATTAACATGGTTTTAGGCTTCTCCTTCATTCTGTCAAGTTAAACGTACGTCAAAATATTATCAAATTTAGTTATTATATTTGTAATCGTTGTTTCTTTTAACTGAAGAGTGTGCCTATTTGCATCGAAATTGAGAATGCCATGGCAGCAACCATAAGTGCATTTGGGCTCTCCCGTATCTCTAGAACACATAAAGACATCTCGGCCATGGAATTACCCTTGAAAACAGAAACTGTCGCACTTGTGTCTACGATGAATTCTTCTCCATTTTTTACATCTATAAGATGCAGAAATTCATTTAGCTGCTTGGCTGGGTCATATAGGCAAACAGACTGGTTACTGCGAATGACATTATCAGTTTTGTTGTCTCTGTGGTATATTCTGCGTAGACGGAGGGAATCAACATAAACTGCAGGAATAGGCGTTTGGAAATTTGTGTGTGAAGAGTATAAACTGTTGTATTGTTGATTTTGGTCATCTAAGGAAGGAAATTGGCATGCGTTTTGTAAATTATCCGAACAATGCAGGCAATTGTGACAATTATAGAGCACTTTTGGTGATTACAACACACATTTTTGACTAATATTGATTGAATGATCGAAGTGGTCTCGATTGTCATTTATATTCATTTATACGGTGTTAATCCGTGGTTTTATTAGCTTTTGTTCTTTCTATGACGATTCTTTCAAAGATTTTTTTCAAATCAAATATAGATCTCTCCAAAGTGGATAGCCTAACGTCATCAGCTGTGAGACCGGCGGATGTACACTGAGCCAATTTGTAAACGCCCCGACTGGAAGAAAGTGCCGTGCGACATTACAAGAAGAAAGCAAAAAGGAGATTTATGACAATAATTTATGTGGCTGGCCCTTAAAAGAACCTGAAAAGCATTCATCGGCAAATACCGTGAAAGTTTATATGTGTTGCAATGGCGATAGTGTCTCGAAATATTTCTAGACACTTGCTCTGTATTTTTCGGTTGGTTGGCTGGTTTTCCCTTTGTGTAGATGCACCGGAATGAGTAAATTTGTAGAAACTGAATGTGAGTTGCTGTCTGAAGGGCTGAGAATGGTCTTGACAAGATTTGCGACAAAACCGTGTTGGCTGGAAAACGTAAAAATCCGATTAATGGATAATTGATTATGTATAATTAGTTGTGAGGCAACAAGGAGATTGGCGTAAACGTGGTAAACGCAAGTCCAGACGTTGGCAGAGAAAGACAGTCAAGAGAAGAGAGCGACAGCAATCACACGTAGCGAGGGAGCTGAAGTGTCTTGCGTGATAACTGCATTGTGTTTACATATATTCGAAGTTGCACGCCATTGGTCAACGGAAATTTGCGTGGTTTAATTGGTTCAGCGTATTGGAATTTAAATTTGATTTTGCAATATGTCGGCCAATTAATCTGAGCCGTTACATTATTTTAGAATATTAAGCGACCATGAGGTGTCAAATTATATCGCTGACATCTTGTAAAATAGAATAACCAATCTGCTTGGCTGACACTGGACCAATGAGAAAACACGTAATCCATATATCAATCACGTGCAAGTTACTCTGAACTGTTCGCCTTTCTGTCACGCAAATTAACTACACCAGCTGTCTTGTTTCCGATTTTACCACAACTGTTTCACTATTTCAGGCAGTCGACAATCACACAAATCTACTTATAGCTGCACATCTCGGCAATCCCCATAAATTAAATTGTTGATAGAATTTTTCTTTTGCGAGAATTCATGCTGTTGCCGCAGTTCATTTGCAAGACCTATCCAGCCCTTCAATACTGCAATTTATACATCATGCCTCTTGTAATCTACTGGTTTATTTGCATCTACAAAAAAGATTATTATCCAAAGACCATGACACATTTAGAAATTGTCCAGAGAGAATTCTGGGTAACAGCTTCTGATCTGGTACTATAATTTATTACGGCATTAGCCGGTGAATGTTTTCGTGGTCTTGTTAACAACCGTATACAAAATATATTAAACTTTAAACTTGATCATAACGTTAACAACATTCTAGCTGGAGAGTTACACGACAATGCTTGTAGAATAGTAATTCTTTTAAATACTCAAAAGACTTATAACCCGATATGAAAAATTTAAAATTATATATGACATAGTAGCGCTTTCCTTCAATCCTATAAATTGATTTACTGGAGTTATAAATCAAATTTTATTTTTTTCAAATAGAAATAAACCACATAAAAAGTGAATTTTAAATATATATCAGTCCGAAATATTCAGAAAAGTAAAAAGTAAATAAGTATAGTTTTCCATGACGTTATTGAAGACCCATTGTAATAACAGTACATGAAAAATTCGCTTTCTCTTGCACCGCTCTGAATAACGATTTATTGAAATAGTTTGTAAATCGGGTAGCAGACAGGCACACCTGGCTATAATTAAAACCAGAAGGTGTTTCTTGGCAAGTCGCAGACTGTTTATTTATAGACTCGTGCAACTCCAATATTATATTGCACCAACGCAGATAATAAATGCTCCGACAATTGTAAATTCAATCTTCCTATGCATCTCCCTGCATATGATTGTCCGCTGGAACTATCCTTTTATAAATTAAACTAGACGCAGACTGCAGTGAATTTTGTCAAACTAAGTAAGCTGCAACAGATGTAAACGCCAAAGCGGAAGGCATTCTTTTTAATGCATATTTCTGTTCCTTAATCATCATATAATATGTGAATATACAGCGGTTTCTTATCAAAATTACGAAAATTAACAACGTTATTTATTATTTCATTACTTTTATGCTTACCCATAATTTTGGTGGGTAACCGTTAATGATAAAAGTGTTAGGTGAACCGTCAAATTCATCCTGTAAACAGTCTGGCTAGAAAATGCTCATTGTCCTATTATTCGATGTCCTAACTAAGGCATTTAAAAGAATTTTATAGGTGGTAGTTCTTCTTCTGGTAAAAGAATGTTAAATGTTTCGGGCCAAACTTTTGCAATATTTACGCTAGCAATCTAGGGTTTGTAACATTGCATTAGTCTTTATTTCGAAGATTGTTCTAACGTATAAAAATATTTTGCCTAAATCAACAATCGGTTGTATATATTAACTCAATTTTAAGGAATCATGGAGTAGTGACAAGTTTGGGGTTACTGGTGATCATATCACCAATTTTGGGGAAGTAGTTTAGTAAACTTTTTTCAAATATACATAAAATTTAACATATATTGTCAATAAAACTAAGAGAT
>JAQBSW010015121.1:0-10352 GCA_029291075.1 Eudiplozoon nipponicum | reverse complement strand
GCTGTAGTTAACCGAAAATGAGAATTACAACTATTGCTGAACACATGTTACTCCTGCATATCCATACACTCTGGCCTTGATTGATATCAGTTATCAAATTTCGTGGTAATCATGACATCATTCGATTAAATATATAACCGTTAGATACTGTTTTTATGGATTTACTGGAGTAACAGATGTTCAGAAATAGTTGTAATTCTCAATTTTGGTGAAATAGCATATATTGAAATCCATCGTGTTGGTACCATGTACCGACTTGGCAACCATAGTGTTAGAACCATGTACCTTTTCGGTTCTATAAGGTTGGTATCGGAAACTTACACAATAGCCATATAATTGGTATCTTATACAGACTTCGTACATATTTTACGTAGACTGACTTAGTGTTGAAGTCGCATTATCGAGACTTTATATGATGTTAGCTTCACTTCTGCAGGTTTACACATTCGTCTAGGAGATTTTACCGTCATATTTTCCCACATTTCTCACAAAAATATGTTGTGGGTAAATGGCGTAATACCGCCTCCTACTGATGAATCTCCAGTAAGCACGAGCCAAATTTGCACGAGATTATACTTTTCGTTCATGCTGTCTTTGGTTTTTCCTTCTGGTCAAAATTGAACTAATTAGTTATTAGGTGCGAAACACCTAATACATAATTGTATATATATTAGCTCTCCGCAACAAACAGTATCTAAGATTAAGCATAGTTTGATGTGGCCTCAGAGCAGGTATAGATCAATTCCAGTGAACGAATATATTGCATATGCTTTCACATTTTAAAACGGTGTCTATTTTTATCTCCGAATAAGTAGGTATGTCTGCCGGTTTTACTCTAATTAGAAATAAGTAAAGTGGTTTTAACGAAAACGTTTTCGAAATGTCTCCCTACTTTGAAGATTTCCCGCATATATATATATATATATATATATATATATATATATATATATATATATTTATCCTTTATTATGTACATTGGGTTAATAACGTAGAAAACGTTAATAAATAAAGTGGATAAAGACAATTGATTTCGAGAATACTAAACTTCACTTTATAATCTTCCATTCATATACGTTCTGGGGTTTCACCTGATTATGCGGGTGGCAACAAATCTGACTCGGTTTTACTTCTTTTTCTTATTTTGTCTGATTAGTAAGTTTGTATGTGTTTGTGTCTGTGTGTGTGCCTGTTTACATGTAAGGGTCTTTCTCGCTCTATTGCAGAGTGATGACTGAGATGTGGTCATTTTTTATTGATGGCTTGATTGTTAAACACCCGTTCGCATTGTTGCCTGTTAGGTGTACGAATGTTATTTTTCCGAGTGTAGACTTGTTACGCAATTTTGCTTTCTCCACTTGGTAACAGCGTGTTGATTGCTCATATTGTTTCGAAATTTCTGTCACCGTACGTGCAACTCATATTTCCTCTTCAGTTTGTTGCCAATCCGATCAAATATTTTTAAATCAAGGTTGCGGTCTTGATATAAACACCTGACCCATTAATTGCTTACATATGTCAGTATAAACTAAGGATTGCATAGTGTAGAAAAGGCAATTCAGATTTGCCTTCGGGCTAAATTTTGTAATTTAGCTCTCTTCAGACGGTGGTGCATTTCCCATGGAAACCTATTCAACTTCATCCTGGGACATCTCATCAACAGGGTAGTAAGAATGCGGGTATGATCTTTTGTACGCATTGTTCTTTTATTGTCATGTTATTTACAAATTTAAATACAAGGCGTGTACATGTTTTGCACTATTTTATGCTTGCTTTGTTGTTCGTAGACTAGGAAATATTTCTGTTATTTAAGAATTTAATGGAATTAACGAAATATTTTGTGGAATAAACAAAATATTTTTGGTCTTCATATATCGCGACCATTTTCGACATTACCAAAAAATCCGCGATATGTTTTTTATTATTTTCTCATATATTATAATGAAAAAAATCCACGACAGTTAATCCGCGAATTAGAGAGGGTTCACTGTACTCCATCTCGTTTGAACCAACGAGTAACCTGTTCTGTTATGTGCGAATCATTCAAAAGATGCTTATTGACTCATTTACAATTAGTAATCACATTTTATGATAAACCATAAATATAAGAACTATTAAACAGTTTATAAATTTTAATTTATAATTTTTCTGCAAATTACGTCAAATTTTTGTTTTAATAATTTTAACTTACGCGAACTGCACGATTAGGAATAAACTAAAGTTTCATAACTGAACTCACCGTTAAGATAAAGCGAACGATATGTCTCCAGTTTATCTGCGTATGTATTCAAGTTCAGAGCCTTCTCCATCTTTTCTAAAGTTGCTGCCAATAAAGGTGACTGTACAGGTGATAGAATAAATATACATATTTTTAAATTCGCATCAAAATGAGAACATGTAGCACAAATTAGGTCAGACATACCGGACGTGTATTTAATTAATTTAAACCATGCCAAATATACGGATAATAAATTTTCTATAACAAGAATCGTGCTTGCTGCCTGTGTTTGATAAATGTTTTGTGGAAATTATGCCAAACACTGGCTTGTATAGGTCTGTAACAAATTAGAAATACACTGCATAATCTGCTTACATATAGATCTAACAAATGGATTCAAGCGAATGATGGAAAAGAAGCTAATAAAAATGATTAATTTTATCCTATGATATGCGATAGAGATAAACGAGAAAACTATTAAATTATCATTTTTATATGAGAGCAAGCATTGAAAATAAAATTTTGTCTTCAAATATGTTTTTTCCGGTATTCATTCAAGCCGTAATTTATGAATATTAATCTTTGTTGCGCAGCGCTGTCATCGTTGAATTTTATTCTAAAATTTTCTGTCGCGGGACATTTATTGCGCTATTAGGTCGGTAAAATCTTGATTCTTTTACATTTCCAGTTACACAGATTGTGTTTCGCATTGATTGATGGGTCCTCATTTGTTCCATCACTCTGAAGTCATCCACAATTCGGTTTTCTTAAATTAAACGTGAAGCAATCTGTGCCAAATACCTGTTAGACAGACTTTTGCCGAGTTCTATTGATGCAGAAGGAAGCTAGAAAAATGTCGGTGCGTTTAACTGACGATGGGTTTTTCCTCTTGAACGAGAGTGTATTGTAAGCATGCTGAGCTAAATAAAATTATCTGCCACTACACATCCGATTTGCTATCTGCTTTGAAAAACAATTTTTCCTTCCCACCAGCAATGGACAACTGATTTTGTTAAAAACAATACATATCACATTCTTATATCCTTCAAACGTTTCTAAAAGTTAAAAATTGTACTTTAAATCAAGTTAGCGAACTAGAAGTAAACACCAATCCCATTGTATTTAACCAGTCGTCGAACAACATAACAAAACTACCGCCAGTCGCAACGCACTTACGCGTTTCGACCTTCCATGATCATCATCAGAGTACGACGGCAAACTGACTAGCGAGGATCCAACCGCATTGCATATGTATGGAAAGCAAAGTTAGATATGCGGCTCTCACCTCTAGAAGTCTCGCATGCATTAACCATGATTGGAAATGTCGACTGCACAATTTCTATGCAATCACGAACATTAATTGTTTTCAGCTTTCGCCACATATACGTATATAGACAATACAATTAAACAATAATTGATTTAAAGAATCGTTACCACCACCCGCGCAATCAATTATTGTTTAAATAGTGTACTTGTCTCAAGGCAGACCGAAAAGGAAACTCGAATGATAAGAGAGAAAAAATGACATAGGTTAACGTGCAATTATTTAAATATTTATTTATGTAAAATAACGAAAATAGCATTTTCACTCGTACCAATTTTAATCTACCATTTGCAAGTACTAATTTAAATTTATTATAAAATATGATTTTAATTCAAAGAAGGTAGTTAATACTTTTGTTTTCTATAACTATTTTTTGTAAGTAGCAAATGTTTTTAAAATATTTTCGGTAGCTTCAAGAAATTGGGCTGTTTCTTGGGATACATGTGTATTGGCGCTTTTTTCTAACCAACAAAGATGAGTGATTCTCTTGCATAGTGTAAAATCATTATCAGATTTCAAATGCGACCTTGACTACTCTTTAATAGCTAGGTAACTTTGTGTTCATTTACCACGAAAATATTTGATTCAGAGCAATAAGCTAACTGAAAATGTAATGAGATTTGTGTTCATTCTCTAATAAAATTGCTTTTAAGAACATTTTATTGGGACATCAAATATACAAAATTACTTTGTACATGTATTTATTTGAAATTAACTGACAGTGTTTTTATTAAATATATGCTGCCAGTATAAACCAAATGTTACATCATGGAGCAAAGAAAATTCATTCAGTCCGCGGTAATTCATTGAGAGCATTTGAAGAGTTCCCGATAGGAACAAAATTAATCTACTGGATAAATTGTCATTGCTACTGGATGCTATTTTAAGTTTATATTCACAAAAATTATATATTCGTATCAGAGATCAAATATTCCACACGGTAAGTAAGACAATTCCTCAATTAGACCGATTCCGTACTTATTGGGATCTGTTCAAATTCTATCCTGAATTTCATGCAACCAGTTTGCGTGATTTTAGCATTAAACGAACATTGATTGCTTGGGCTTCGATAAAATTTTTTAAAGGTTGCGAACTTCATATAAACACCTGAATTTGTCAGTATAAACTAAGATTTATATAGTGTAGAAAAGGGAATTCATTCAGTAGACCGTTTTCTTCCTTATTGGGAAGTCGTCACGTACTAGCCAGAATTTTCCGTGGACAGGGCTCGAACTAAGTCATATCCGCTGCAGAATCTACTGTTCTAAACATTGAGTCACTCTGCCGCACACTACACAAAATTTTCAGTTTTATACTAACTAATGTAGCTCGGTTAGTCTTTCTTTCTTATAGGTGGAGATCATATGGTATCTAATTAGACCCGAAGCTCCAACTAACCATCACTAATCTGTCATTATTGAACAGGCATCTCACTACATTGGGAAGTGGAATTAAAATTAAATCTTATATAATTAAGGAAACATTTGAGTGTGGGGTCTGTACAATAATGATTGATTCGTGATGGTTAATTGGAAATTCGAGTCTAAATGGACGCCCAATAAGGACGAAACACGACTACTGGATGAATTGCCTTTTCTACTCTATAAAATTCATAGTATATACTGACAAATGTATGTACTTAATGGGCCAGGTGTTTATATCAAAATCGCAAAATTGATTAAAGTAATTGTTTTTAGCATTGTTATTGTAGATGTAGCATTAAAGATAGGTATTTTAATTATTTATTTAATTTATAGTATCCTTTCCATGTACAAAAAGCAAAGAAGATTTTGTCAATATATGCATCAATTCTTATTCTCAATTATCTAAAAATGGTCATCACTTTATATATATATATATATATATATATATATATATATGGGTTATACAATTCAGCAATTATTAATTGCGCGGGTGGCAATAATAATAGTTTTTGTCAAGTTTTCGAGCTTGCTATAAACACTAACGCCATAATATATAACCAGGCGCACAATATAGTAAAGCTACCTTCAGTCACATACACTGACGTGTTTCGATGGATCGCCTTGTTATTTAGTTTAATTTTGTCTCCTTAGTAACAGTGCAGAGTACACCGACTTCAGGGTCAATCCACCATCTTTATATGAAATTTCTCTCATTATTAATGAAAATGGCGTTTGTACAGCATTTTCTCCGTTTGTTGTCAATCCGACTAAGGTTTTTTCATGCTGGTCCAATGGGTAGTCGGATTAGGCTACATAAAATAATATTTTTGTTTAATATACTTCGTGGCCAATCGACTACATTTTCTTGTTTGTAGAGAATTTATATTTATGGGTTGGGTGCTTTTTATTTAATACAAATGATTTCATATATGCATAATAATATTTTTGTCTTCACTTAATGTAGAACTGTGAAATTTGTGATATTGGTTATGTTCCATTACAAATATATTCACAGAAATTGCTGGTTATTCGGATGATATCAGTTCAGTTTTAATTAATTTATGGGGAAATATTGTTGGATTCTGTTCAAGAATTGCTTCTTCGTAAGTTCAATATATATGCCAATATATATGATGTTATATATATCCTGTCAGGATAATAAAAATGTACTCAGTTAAAAAGGTTTCCAGCAAAAAAATATGTATATACAGACATATATTTGTTATAGTGCAAAGATATTAATCAACTTACATTCATAATGGATTCTACGCAGTCCTGCAATAGAGTTGGCTGACTGATAAGAGATTGTGAAGTGGACAGTGATGCATCGAATATTGAGTTTTCCGAGTTTGATATGATTGTGTCCTCTAGATGTATTAGTGCAAATATATAATAAAAAAATTAATGTTGACTTCCATCAACTTAAAATACCATGATTTATCTCAATTTTTCTTATTAAATATACAGCTTAAAAATTAAAAATAATGAATAACGCTCACTTAATATATTACATTTCCAAGAATTTATTTAGTTCATATCAGATGTAAAGTTAAACGCTCAAGTATTTTCAGTTACTTATTATTTTGTAATTAAACGAACATTGGTTGCTCGGGCGGGGATATAAATTATTATAATCAAGATTGCGATCTTGATATAATCACTTGACCTATCAGAATAAACTAGGAATTGTATAGTGCAGAAAAGGCAATTCATCCAGTAGACCTGTTTCGTCCTTATTGAGAACTCATCCCGTACTCGCCAGATTTTGCCGCGGACAGGGCTCGAACCTGGGCATGTCTGCTTCGGAATATTGTGCTCTAACCACTGAGCTACTCTGCCGCACAATTTGTTACACTGTTAGTGCGACAGGGTGGCTCAGTAGTTAGAGCACCAGATTCCGAAGCAGACGTGCCCAGGTTCGAGACCTGTCCGCGGCAAATTCTGGCCAGTTCAGGACGAGTACCCAATATGGACGAAATCGCTCTACTCGATGAATTTCCTTTTCTAAACCATACAATTCATAGCTTATAATGACATATGTAAGTAATTAATGGGTCAGGTGCTTATATCAAGATCGCAACCTAGATTATAATAACTTATTATTTTAGTCTGCTGAAAAACGAAAATAAATTTGTAAACATTTGTTTTCGTAAGGTTTGCCGAATTTTTTTGAAATTAATATAAAACTGTGCGAGAGGAGTATAGAACCATATTTTTAAAAATATCTCACTATCATAAATTTGACCGGTAATAAATGAAGTGGTTTGAAAATGCAGTCAGAGAACGATAAATTACGTTGGAAATGATTTCATAACTCAACCAAAGCGGAGCTTTTCAGCGCACATGATAGCTAATAGATGAACTTGGTAGATTGCATTATATATACCCACACAAAAATATATATATATATATATTTATATATGTATATACACACACATTTAAATTAGCTCAATTACTAATAGATTATGGTTAAAATTAGTGCATTCGTTATGGGAACAATGAAGCCATTTATAATATGGCCAATCCCAGGAAAATGAAAACCAAAACAAGAAGAAACAACGGCGAATAATATATATATATATATATACATATATATATATATACATATAGAGCAGAGAGAGAGAGAGAGAGAGAACATCAATGATAAAACAATTGTGTATTACGTGTTGCGCATCAAGTAACAAATTAGTTCAAATAGTAACAGGAAGATAAATCAAATTCAGTATGAACACAGAGCATAATCTTCTGTGTAAATTCTCTTCATGCTTACTGGCGACTCATCAGTAGGAATCGGTATTACGCCCAATACCCACTATATACTTGGGTAAGGAATATGGGACAACAGACGGTATCTAACTGAAAGAGTGAAAAAGGTCATGCACATTTACACTTTAATTCCGTTATTTAGCTTTTTTCGCATACAGTTAATAACCCACAAAGAGTCTTTCATACATTATGCGCATATTGTTAATTTATAAGTGAATATAAATGTGCACAGGCGACCTGTTTATTATATTGAAGTTATATAAAGCGGCGAAATGTTTCTGATATTATTAAGAAAACAAACAACTCTATCCAGAATTATTTTGTGCAGCCAAGCTGTCTTTGTACCTAGATATCGATTTTTAACATCACAATAGTCCAATCTAATACCAATTATGTTATAAAAATGTTTTCGCTAAATTTCCTTTATATTTATACACAGTTCTGTCTGCAAGTTACAATACCAAAAGAAGCGAAAAACAAATATGGAAGTAAAACACCAGGCGAGGCTGGTCGGACTTTTCGCTAAAATTTCAGTACAAGCGAACTCGGCATGGGATTCCGATAGAGACATTTATTTATGAATTTGTTTATACTTATGTGCTTCCGGAAAAAGAAGTCCGAAAGCAATTGGCGGTGCCACCTCCTGAGAACCAGAGCTGAGTTTGTATCATCAGATGACGAGGCTTTGTCTTTTCGGTATTATTATGCCGACAATCACGTACGCGGTTCCTTGCGGCAGAATTATATTTCAGGCAATAAACTTGCATATAACATCATGAACTCAGTGGGCAGGTTGAAACAAGGTTGAGTGCTTCATCAATCTTGTTTCTGTTGCGTTGGGATTACCTGTTGACAACACGCGAATACATTTGTTTTGATGACATTTTGATTAACCCTGCCTTCTGTCTTCTTCCAATCCTCAAGTCTCAATTCTCTACCACACCTAAATGACCGACACAAATTGGCACACCTTCTAAGCATAAATTCATTTATAAATTTAATTTGTATTCAGGTTTCTGGCTATCAATGTATGGTATGGTTGATCTGTATAAGTCTCATTTGAATGCCATGCCAGTTTGTTTTGATCCATCTGGTGCTCTCAATTTGATACTGCGTTATTTTGTGTTGGTGATTTTGGTGTTCTGTGGCTGCGAGGAGTGTGACTAAAACGAGGATTGCTGACAGTGCTGATTGGAATAGTATCCAATCAAAAGTTTTTTTGGCCTTATCAACAAATAATTTCAACACAGAAAAATAATTATATTATAAAGATGAATCTTCAACGTCCAATGCACCAATCAACTTAAAGGATAATTAGTGCTTGTCTTTCGAACGCGTTATCTTTGTGCAAAATAGAACAAGTTCTGGGCTTACTTCCAATATTTTGATCTTCCGTATTTTCATCTGTACCTCGACCTGTCTTGTTCTCCGGTATGTCAGCAGTCGGTTTAACGTCTCGAAGAAGCTCATCTAAGCAAAACAAAACACAAGCACGCCAAATGATAAAAATATAATCAATCCTTGCAATTTCTTAACTTTTCAAATAGCATTGTTCAAGGTAGGTACAGAGTATTTATATGTTGCACCCAATGAACACCGATAAAGTTGTAAATGACTAATTGCAGTGGTAGTCTCGATATAATCAAAATATTATTCACTAATTATAGGATCTGATCAGCAGAAAACAAACTTGAAACCCACATTTTATCTCAAGCGACAGTGCGACACATTTACAAGGTATACAACAAAAGAAGCATCTTATAAGACAATAAAATGATTTATACCGATGACTACAAAGTGACAGTCACACTAAAACAATTTTTTTGTAGAATCACAGGAATATCCTAGATAGGGAATAGAGATAGAACTACTCCGTGTGAAAGTCGTGTTGTTTGAAACAAACTGTAGTATTATGTTTTCAGTTTGCCTAACATCTGCAAACTTTTAATTGACAAAATATGTAAAGGTAAAATTCGAACAAAACAGCAAAATGGGTACTTATACAAAGAAAACTTTTACACAATGGTATCAGAAATCACTTTAAAGGGCATCATAATTGGCCGAAAATCGTTAGATTACACAAAATACCGCTTCATTTATTGATAGCGACTAGAACACAGAGTAGCTTTTCACTCATATAAAACAATACTAATTTGATCAATCAGGCGGGTAACTGTCATTAATATGTGACCGCGAAATTATTTTAAAACCAATTATTATTATTACGCTAAAATAAAAAAGGCAACCGATCAGATTATATTTACATTCTTGAATTAAATGACATTCCTGCATATCATTCAATATCACATAAAGCTTTAAGGATTCATAGTTTCATAATATTGGTTGCGGAGACCTAATAAATCTGTAATAGTATATTAATTTTGCTACAAATATCACCACAAGGATAAACCAAAATGAGCATGAACGAAATGCCTAATCTCATGAGCATATTAATTTTGTGCTTACTGGCGATTCATGAGTAGGAGCCGGTACTACGTCCTATATATTTTATAAATTTGATCAAGGAGTGTGGGGCAACTGGACGGTACAATCTCCTATAAGAATGTTTAGAAAAGCAGTAGTAGAATTAACTTCGTATGAAGTCATCAAAACCAACTTTATA
>JAQBSW010015120.1:0-10352 GCA_029291075.1 Eudiplozoon nipponicum | reverse complement strand
ACAAAGGTTCAAGGTTCAAGTTACCTTCTAACTATGATCGATAGATTTACACGGTGGCCTGCGGTATTATCTCTTGGCACCATTTCTGCAGACATCTCTGCATGGATATTCAATTATGGTGTTAAAATGAGGTCATCACTGACAGAGGCACTTTCTTCGCATCAGATCGTTTCATAACCACCTTGCGGGTTGTGGGATGCACCTTACGCCAGAATGACTGCCTACCATCTCCAATCTAACGGTATGGTAGAGAGAATGCATATGCAACTCAAAGCTGCTTTAGGATCCTCGTCCATCAAGGGCAACTGGGTCGATGCACTACCTTTAATTCTGCTTGCCATGCGTTCCCGCACTCGTGAATCCATTAAAACGACTGCGTCACAACTCTTGTATGGCATGGATCTACGCCTGCCTAGTCAGCTCCCACGTCTATTACCCGCTCAGGATGACCCACAAGACGAAGCTACCCGCCTCTGACTTCATTTCGGTAACATGTCTGAACAGCAGCCGAGACATACGTCTCGTCCAGTCTTCGTTCACCCGCAGCTCCACAGCTGCAAGAGAGTACTCGTTCGCAACGACACTGCTGTTGCACCACTACAACCGAAGTATCGCGGTCCTTACCTTATTTGCTCAGACAACCGAAATATTTCTTTATCATACAAGGCGCGATACCGACATCAATATGTATAGACAGATTGAAATTGTTTATCGAACCGCCTGATCCTGAGAGCATTCAACCTTCTACACACGTCTCAGGCTCCATATGTCTACAATCTCAACATAGCAATAGCTTGCTTTGCATAACGCGTAATTGATATTTTTTTAACATTAATTTTTCGTTATTCTAAGTATCAAATATTTTTAACTTTACACGCACCACTTGCGTCGTATGTCACGCAACGTTACCTATGAATCCACATGAGTCATTTTATTTTCTTACACTCACTTGTCTCACGTGGTATTACTAGCTGTTCTTAGCTAACAATAGTGTAGTATTTTGAACAGTTCTTTGGTATTATGCCATCTCTATTTTTTATGCAGTTACCTTTCGATTTTCATGTATATACTTTACATTATTATGTATGGCTCATACCTGAGCTTACACTGCCTATTTTGGTATGATCAGTTCCTTAGAGTTAACTCATTCGTGTAGCAACACTAAGTAGTTATCAGCTTCATATCATGGTACAGGCCACTTTCAATGCATAGCTCAACTTCATCAAGTGCACAAAGACCACTCTACAAATGTCATGACCACAACGTCGAGCACTCTAGCTCCTTTGGCCGTATACAAACACATTGACGACGATCCAACCTGCTTAGGTTTTAACTTAAACCTGGCAAAATCAGAGGCGATTTACTTCGAAATCTTCATGCTGCGGCTCCATAAACTTACACTGCTCTATTTTGCCTCACGTGCTATGACCGACAACTAGAGCTAACAATTTGTGAAGCAATTCCTAGTGGTTACCTGGCATGATATCATTGTTGAAGCAACCAACAAGCATATTTAATCCCAGCATTTATGGTTCATCATATTTTTGCCTAACTTGGTTGTCGCATTTGCATTCTGCTGTACGTTACTATTACGTGCTGTTTGCTATTATCACCTACGGTGATTTTTGGGCTTGCTTCACACACATTAGCAATTTCAGTCACGCCAATCTTGTTGCTGTACAACTAGAAAGACGGAGTAACATCTACAGTTGATCTTTTTAGTGAGCCAGTTAATGCAGAACTTCAACGAGATTACTCAGCTAATCGCTCGCCACGGATGTCAACCCACAACAGAAGGAACCACAACCCAAGTCAACCAGAGCTGGTCTCAAGTGTCTAGGAGTACTTCTGGACACTGCTACACTAACTGACCTTCTCGGCATTTACCGGAGAACTCAAGGCCGGCCCTAATAAGGACCCCAACAGTAAAAACTGACTTTGTAACGTCGTACGGCATTTACTTGAAGTTGGAGAATTTACAATGGTATCACGTTATATCGCCTATATTCTGAAAGTCAGTTCAAATGAAATTTGAGTTTATTAAATGGCACGGATTGTAAAGGAATATATATCCTTCCACATAAAATTTGTTCTTTTTTCAGGCCACTGTTTACAAATTGTGTTATTATGCAAGCAAAATTTGACAATAAAATTTAACAATATTTGATTGTGAGCTTGAAGTAAACTTCAATCCCATAGTATTTAACCAGTCGTCGAAAAACATTAAAAAAACTACCGCCAGCCGCAACCCTCTGACGCGTTTCGACCTTCCATTATTATCCTCAGTGTACTACGGCAATCTGTCTATCGAGGATCAAACCACATTGAATATATATATGGAAATCAAAGTTAGATAAGCAATCCTCACCTCTAGGAATCACGCACACATTGAAGTTCACTGGAAATGTCGGCTGCATAATTTCTGTGCAGCCACGAACATTAATTGTTTGTAGCTTTCGCCACATATACATATATAGGCAATACAATTTAACAATAATTTATTGCGCGGGTGATGGAAAAAATTCTTTAAATCAAGTTTGCGAGTTTGAAGTAAACACCATTCCCATTATATTTAACTAGTCGTTGAAAAACATAACAAAACTACCGCCAGGCACAATTCTCCGACGCGTTTTGACCTTCCATTATTATCCTAAGTGTACTACGGAAATCTGACTATCGAGGATAAAACCACATTGAATATATATGGAAATCAAAATTAGATATGCGGCTCTCCCATCTATCAGTCTCGCATACATTGAACCTCAAACATCGTCTGGCTAACTGGCACAGTTTAACATCAGAAAATCATCCTCAGCTTTTGATCTTTGCGAAAAACCTACTGAATAAATTTGTGCACTTTCCTATCCGGGGAAACTGACAACTTGACTGCGTCTTCTCCAGAAAAGAAGTGATCAATGTTCAAAATTATGAGAAATTTTCTAATCTCGAACACCGCCAGGGATATTTTCTGATTCCTCTTTTGTTCTCTATCCCACGAGAGAAAATTCAATTATTCAAGCTATTCACTTCTTGTTAAGAGTTTAATCGACTCTGTGATTCCTTTATTTGGAGAGATTTAATCGTCCCAGACAACCTCTTTTTGTGCTTATCCTATGTTTATAAAGTCTTATACTCCCACTTTTCATCTGCCACCTATATTTAGCACATATGCACGACGAACATGTTGATCACATTATTTAAAACAAACGATAACCTTGCACGAAATTCCACATTACGCAAATCTTCACTTGCTTGCGATCTCGCACTCCGATGTATCAATGTGCTCATTAAACTTTTAATCTATAAACAAGCGCTCCTCATCAAAAGGCGCATTCGACAAATCCAAACTCTTGTAAAAATTCGCACTCATAAAAAATCAACTGCTACTGAAGTCCAAAATCACAAACATGAACTCCACTCGTTTAGACGACTTCATAAATTATGTCGTAGATTCTTACATCATTTCAACTCCAGCTGCTGAGGTGCTCGATAACGATGACACTGCGAATATGATTTGGTTCAACGATCAAGAACATTAAATCTAAACAACAATTTGATAAATACGGTATCTTTGTTAGCATGATTGCTCTCTTAGGTTGGGAATGGCTTAATTCGATGATATCCCCTATCCCAAAATATAGCACATCGTTGATCCCCTCATTCAAACTCTCCACCCAATAAATATTGTCCCTACTTTCACTAAAATCTTCGAAAGGATCATATATAACTTATTTTAACCTTTCATTAAATCTCAAGATGTAATCCTTGATGATCTATATGACATCCTAAATGGGCGCTCTTCTTCCGCCAATTTAGTCAGTGTCCTGAATCACTGCTACTATTCTATTTCTAAATGTCACGAATGCATTTTCATCTTCCAAGATATCATCATCGTTTTCGGCAGTTAAATCCGCCTTTTTGAGCAATGGTGCTTTTGACACCTTCCACAAACCTGTCAGTTACTTCTTTTGAAACAGTTTCACAACTGTAAATGTCGAAATTAGTCACTCGAGATCAGATCTTATCCAATCTGGAGTCCACCAGGTTTCAGTAACTGGTTACATACTATTCAACCTAACACTCGCACAGTTGCAGGTTGAAGACAACTTGATCAAGCTGTTCAAATATGCAGATCAAATTGTGATGGTACTCAGTAACCCAATATGGCCAATCCTTTCTTCAACACTAGTCACTACAACCATAGCTTTGCAGGAGTAGTCTTAAACTAAATCCCGATAAAACTCGTTTGATAAAATTAAACTCCAACCCATTCTATTCTCATTCGAAGGCAAATGTTTCCCTTGATATTAGAAAAATTGATATGGTCAAGCACCTTGATATCTGTTTTTATAAATCATAAGAATTTTCACCACATTTTAATCAAATTAATTCCAAACTCTACACCTGGACCCATTTGATCTACTTCATGACACATAACCCCTTTCTGCAGTTCACATTATTTAAAGCCTATGTCCTACCTCTCATCCATAATGCTACCGCATTGGATTGTCCTGTCACTTTAGTATACTCTTACACCATGGCTTCTAGATTTTTAAAGCGTGTCTTCACTCTCAGCCAAACCTATCAAGAGCGTCTACTCCTGACAAATCTTCTTCCGTTATAGTTTGCCCAACACATACGTGTCACCACTTTTGTTAATAAAATCTTTATTTGCCCGTCATAGTCAAATTTTGCTCACCCAAGTCATCCCTACGGCACGTAAAATAGAAACTCTTCATTTCAATCTAACCATACTCTAAATATATAGAGCAAAATCTCTCTTTCCCAAAGCCTCAAGTGTATTTAACGCACTAAGTGCGGCAATTAAACTCCTATCCCAGCACGAGTTTAAGAAAGCGGTTGACTTATACTTCTTTACCAAATGCCTATACAAGAACTCTGATTGGAAGCAAAACCGGTTTCTGTTTAACTCGTAATACTCTTTATTCATAGGCTTTTAACTTGAGTTGGAGCGTTATGTTAAAATTAGAAGCTCGTTCTTTCTTGTCTTTCAACAATCTTAATTTCGTTCAATTGAAGGCAGTGTATCCCAAACACAACACTGTTATTTTGACATCTCACAGGCTTGAATCATGTCGACTTCATCTTAGTCAATCCTAATATACAAAAACTCGAAAATTACGACAAAGAATTCTGACATTCGATTTCTGAGGCTGATTGTTTCTTGTATTCTAACAAAGTCGCAAATTTGTTCAACCGACGACTGCAAAGAATGTATTGAAATTCTAACTCTTCACAAACCTTAATGTAATTGATTCTTATCTAATCAAATAGAATCTTTTTCTCTTTAGACCAATCAATCACGAAGTTGATGAAAGCGCTTCTCTTTCACAACTCTTAAGAACCTTATCGTTAAATAATTTGCTACTCACTATTTCATACAACTTTACATATAGTTTCTTTGGAATTGTACCTTATCATTTCAATTTTTGGTCCAGATGGCCTTTTTTCCAAATAAATTCATTATTATTATCACTATTACTATTATATATAGTCATATTATTATACACAATTAATTCTATATGTTGGTTAACTTAGAAGCATGCATATCGATAGTTATTGCATATCTTTAATGAAGGTTACTTGTACTTTTCCCTTACTATCTCTTCCTTTCTCTCTTTATTTGATCTTAAACTAAGCGTCTCTTTGACTTTCAATCTTTTGCTATCGAGATAATTTTCATTGCAGCTCACTCACATCATTCATATAAAAAAATCAAGTTCGTTGATTTTTTCAGTTTTGAAATTTTATATTTAATTACCGTGACATTGCAACAGTACAGTTATACCACATATGTAATATACTTTCTATCTCCCCTTTGTTCACACTTGATGAAATAACATATACCGGGAATATGTGTTTGTTGCAATTGTACTGAGGTAAGGGTTGGGTATGTCATTTGCAGGATATATATATATATATATATATATATATATATATATATATATATATACATGCTCACATGTATAGAGTAGCATAGATCAATTCTTTGATTTTAAACCATTAGTGAGTCCAAGCGTAAATTTATATAGAACCGTTTAGGAACATTTACTTAAATCTCTTGTTGTGAGCAATTTACTGTGTATGGATTGTTGGAGGCCTGATGATGATTTTAGAAATTAAGAATAGCAACGTTGACACTCAAAGAAGATTAGATCGTACTTTATTTCTTGTGGATAGTATAAAAGATGTTAAAGCCCTCGGAAGAAAGAAACATATCCGAAATGGAAATCAATCCGATCTTTGCAAAACTCATAGTAATGTAGAGGCTCTAGTCCTATTAGCTAATGAGAGCACCATAGATGCCAAGTCAGATTCAGTCTTAGTGTGCTTATAGATGTCTGGTTAGATCATTTTCTCGTTCATATATATCAAGTTCATGCTTACGACTTCCTTTACCATGCTTTAAGTGTCCTCAAATATAAGATTAGCCGCCATGTGAAGCAAACATGAACATATTATTAATTCATTAAGAAATAAGCGAAAGACTGTTTTTCTGGCACAACACTGCATCCAAATATATAACTTGGAAAGAGATTAGACACGAAAAACAGAATTATTAAAGTACCTGTTTCTGAACGTTCCCAATATGCACAAATAAAACAGAACCTCGATCCTACAGGTTTATATTGTAACGCGCGGCTCTGCATTACAACCCAATGAGTATCAATTTCGACAGATCCGGTTTTCATTAGGGTCACATATACTAATTCTTGTTTTAGACAATATCTCTCCTAACTGTGATTTTAGAAACAATCTCTGTTAGTTTCAAGCATGTTTAATTGAGATTTCATGAACTGCAATTTTATTTGTAATTAAAAGTGTTTTGTTTAATAATGTAAACGCCCCGGCTTCAAGTAAATGCCGTACGATGTTACAAACTCGGTTAAGGTGCCCTGAATAGAGATTAGTTTTTGATAGGGGGGCCCTTAAGAGGGCCTGGTAATGCGTTCTCTTGAAGTCTTCAGAGTGTGAATATGTCCTAGAGCCTTGGGTGGACTCTGGTTGAATTGTCGCTCCCGTGGTTGAGCTGTAATCACGATGTGGATAACGTCCTGCAGGTTCTGCACTTAATTGGCTCGTCTCTCTGGGTATACCGCAACAAGTTGAGTCACGGATGTAGTTAGTTGTTGGTGAAACTATCAAATCACCAGCGTAGGTATTGACAGCCGACAGAACGCACACGCGTGAAGCAGGTAGAAATGCAAATGCCACAACTGACTTGCATGGTAAATTGCCGTGCTTAAATAGCATGCCATGCCTACTTGCACACTATTGGTTAAAACGGCAAGTTTCGCTTTTTTCTCATTGGTGCAACGTAAATAAAATTGAATTTAATTTACGCAATATGTCGGCCATTAATTTGTGTCGTTACAACACTTTCCTCTCTGAAAAAAAGGAAAAAAATTCCTCTCTGCGAGGCTAGATAAGAAATGCATGACAGAGTTCGAACCAAGTTAAGCAAAAATATGATGAACCATAAGTGCTGGGCTTAAATATGCTTGTTGGTTGCTTCAACAATGATATGATGCCAGGTAACCACTAGGAATTGCTACACAAATTGTTAGCTCTAGTGGTCGGTCATAGCACGTGAGGCAAAATAGAGCAGTGTAAGTTTTTGGAGCCGCAGCGTGAAGATTTCGAGGTAAATCGCCTCTGAATTTGCCAGGTTTAAGTTAAAACCTAAGCAGGTTGGATCGTTGTCAATGTGTTTGTATACGACCAAAGGAGCTAGAGTGCTCGACGTTGTGGTCATGACATTTGTAGAGTGGTCTTTGTGCAATTGATAAAGTTGAGATATGCATTGAAAGTGGCCTGTACCATGATATGAAGCTGATCACTACTTAGTGTTGCTACACGAAAGCGTTAGCTCTAAGTAGCTGGTCATACCAAAATAGGCAGTGTGATGTCATGTGTGAGAAATACATTATAATGTAAAAATATATACATTAAAATCAAAGGTAACTGCATAAAAATATGTACACGAACATTGCCTCAGAGATGGCATAATACCAAAGAACTGTTCAAAAATGCTACACAATTGTTAGCTAAGAACAGCTGGTTATGCCACGTGAGACAAATACGAAAAATAACGTAAGGTTAAAAAAATTTTGATAGTTAATGTTAATGTTTAAAAAAATCAATTACGCGTTATACAAATCAGGATATTGAGATTGTGAGCAGACGGAGCCTGAGACGTGTGTAGAAGGTTGAACGCTCTCAGGATCAGGTGGTTCGATAAACGGTTTCAACCTGTCTATGCTTACTGATGTCGGTGTAGCGCCTTGCATAATGATGAAGTATTTTGGTTGTCTGAGTAAAATCGGGTAAGGACCGCGATACTTGGGTTGTAGTGGTGCAACAGCATTATTGTTGCGAACGAGTACTCTCTTGCAGCTGTGGAGCTGTGGGTGAACGAAGACTGGACGAGGCGTGTGTCTCGGCTGCTGTTCGGACATGTTACCGAAATGAAGTCGAAGGCGGGTAGCTTCGTCTTGTGGGTCATCTTGTGCCGGTAGTAGACGTGGGAGCTGACTAGGCAGGCGTAGATCCATGCCATACAAGAGTTGTGACGCAGACGTTTTAATGGATTCACGAGTACGGGAACGCATGGCCAGCAGAACTAAAGGTAGTGCATCGACCCAGTTGCCATTAATGGACGAGGATGCTAAAGCAGCTTTGAGTTCCCTATGCATTCTCTCTACCATGCCATTAGCTTGGGGATGGTAGGCAGTCGTCTGGCGTAAGATGCATCCCATGTACCGCAAGGTGGTTTTGAAACGATCAGATGAGAAGCAAGTGCCTCTGTCCGTGATGACCTCATTGGGAACACCATAATTGGATATCCATGCAGAGATAAAACCGTTAGTTACTTCGTCTGCAGAAATGGTGCCAAGAGGTAATGCCGCAGGCCACCGTGTAAATCTATCGATCATAGTTAGAAGGTAGCTGAAACCTTGAACCTTTGTCAGATGAACTATGTCGATGTGGACGATGGCTAGGCGAGAAGTAGATCGAAAATGTTGCAACTTAGAACGAGTGTGTCGTGTGATCTTGTTTTTCTGACAAATTGCACACTCTGAGACCCATCGTTTAACATTCTGCCTAAGTCTGTGACCCCAGAAACGATCTGTAAGAAGTCGGACAGTCGCTTGGCTTCCTGGGTGAGAAATTGAGTGAATTGAATCGAAAACTTTTCTCTGAAGGCTGGTCGGCAGAACTGGCTTGTTGGGCTGCGTACCCGTGAAGTAAACAATTGGTAAGCCTTCCCACAGACGGCATATGAACTTGGTTGGGTGACGGGCTATTGATCTTTGAATGTGAATGTCACCGCGTTGTTCAGTTCGCAGGAGAGTTGGCGTTAGTGCAGGTTCACTGAGTGCCACGGAGTTGACAGTGAATGGTGACGGCGAAGGTGGTTGTAGAGAGACGTCTGGCCTGGACAGGGCATCTGCAATGAAGTTCTGTTTGCCCTTGACGTGAAAGACGTCAAATTGCCATTCGCTTAGACGAGAAAGCTGTCTTTCCACTCTGGCAGGGTACTTGGCGATAGATGAAGTTGCGTTTCGAAGTGCGCTAACTAGTGGTGCATGATCTGTGAAAACAACAAATCTGCTACTGCCAATGATGCTGATAAAATGGCGCACTGCGTCGTGGATGGCGAGAAGTTCTCGGCCGAAAGTGTCGTACCTCGTTTCTACTGGTTGGAGAGTACGCGAGTAGAAACTGATAGGCTTCCGAACTCCGTCGATCTCTTGTTCCAAAGTGGCTCCAATAGCGAATTCAGAAGCATCTGTCGTGAGTAGAAATGGCTTTTCGAAATCTGGATGCGTTAGCATTGTGGCATTTGCTAACGAGTTGATGGCAAGTCGAAGTAATTCCTCGTCTTCGGATGACCAAGCAATGATGGAATTCTTGCTAAGTCCTTTTCGGTTCCGCAGGTGCCTGCACAAAGGATAAAGTTGTTTTGAAAGGCCCGGAAGGAACTTGCGATAATAGTTTAGTACTCCCAGGATTTTCTGCAAATCGCTCACAGTCCTTGGTGACTTGATATTCTTGATTGAATTCGTCTTTGACGGCAACGGTTGAATACCTTGGGCCGTGATACGATGCCCTAAGAAGTCGACGGATGAAGTTGCAATCTGCGTCTTGTCACAGTTGATCTTGAGTCCGTGGTTGGATAAGCGTGAGAGGACATTTCGTAGATGTTTCGCATGAGATTCTAGATCTGGACTGAATACCATAATGTCATCGAGATATGACATACAATAAGCAGAGTCGTCGCGAAGTATGTTGTCTATGAAACTTTGAAATGTCTGAGTAGCCCACTT
>JAQBSW010015119.1:0-10352 GCA_029291075.1 Eudiplozoon nipponicum | reverse complement strand
ACTCTTTCTTCTGACTTTTCGACTCACTCTGCCTGTTTGCTGTGCTTGTTACTGTGATTCAGAACAGACAGGTAGAAAGAATGAATGGTACCTTATGGAAATCGATCCTTCTCGCTCTCAGATCAAAAAGGCTTTCAGTTGAAAACTGGGAATGCGTGCTGCTGGACGCATTACATTCAATCCGTTCATTATTGTGCACATCTACCAACGAAACCCCTCACGAGCGTCTTTTTCGACACAATAGAAGGTCGACTTTTGGTACCACACTCCCAACCTGGCTTACTGTTCCTGGCAAAGTTTTACTCAAGAAGAATGCTAGAGTTTCTAAATATGACCCCTCTGTGGAAGAAGTTGAACTAATTCATTGCAATCCTAACTATGCGCATGTTCGTTTTTCTGATGGAAGAGAAGATACAGTATCTATCCGTCAATTAGCCCCGAAAGGCTCCGACGCACTGATGAATGAAGCTGGAACTAATATGGGACTCCGTGAAAATGAACCGGTTGTTGCTGATGAACAAACCTCCTATAATGACGATACCGATAATGATAATGTTAAGGCAAATGGTGAATCTACGGATAACTCAAATGCTCGTGACCTATCAGAGAATCTCGAAAACCTTATCAATCAACAACAACGTGTTCATCCTTATAACTTACGAAGTGGAAATGTTTAAATACTATGTTTTCTCAATCCTCTTTGAATTGTTACTATAACAGTCTTGTTCCGACTCTGACGCTACGCTACAAATCGCAGTGGAGGAGAATGATATGATTGTTTATTTGTACACACATTTATATTCACACCGTTCGTATACTAACATGTTTTGCTTTGTCTTTTAGCATGTATATCTGCATTATATGATGAATAAAGCCTAATATTTTAGGCAACTCTTTCTTCTGACTTTTCGACTCACTCTGCCCGTTTGCTGTGCTTGTTACTGTGATTCAGAACAGACAGGTTGAAAGAATGAATGGTACCTTATGGAAATCGATCCTTCTCGCTCTCAGATCAAAAAGGCTTTCAGTTGAAAACTGGGAATGCGTGCTGCTGGACGCATTACATTGAATCCGTTCATTATTGTGCACATCTACCAACGAAACCCCTCACGAGCGTCTTTTTCGACACAATAGAGGGTCGACTTTTGGTACCACACTCCCAACCTGGCTTACTGTTCCTGGCAAAGTTTTACTCAAGAAGAATGCTAGAGTTTCTAAATATGACCACTCTGTGGAAGAAGTTGAACTAATTCATTGCAATCTTAACTATGCGCATGTTCGTTTTTCTGATGGAAGAGAAGATACAGTATCTATCCGTCAATTAGCCCCGAAAGGCTCCGACGCACTGATGAATGAAGCTGGAACTAATATGGAACTCTGTGAAAATGAACCAGTTGTTGCTGATGAACAAACCTCCTATAATGACGATACCGATATTGATAATGTTAAGGCAAATGGTAAATCTACGGATAACTCAAATGCTCATGACCTATCAGACAATCTCGAAAACCTTATCAATCAACAACAACGTGTTCATCCTTATAACTTACGAAGTGGAAATGTTTAAATACTGTTTTCTCAATCCTCTTTGAATTGTTACTATAACAGTCTTGTTCCGACTCTGACGCTACGCTATAAATCGCAGTGGAGGAGAATGATATGATTGTTTATTTGTACACACATTTATATTCACACCGTTCGTATACCAACATGTTTTGCTTTGTCTTTTAGCATGTATATCTGCATTATATGATGAATAAAGCCTTATATTTTAGGCAACTCTTTCTTCTGACTTTTCGACTCACTCTGCCCGTTTGCTGTGCTTGTTACTTGTCGACTCACTCTGCCCGTTTGCTGTGCTTGTTACTGTGATTCAGATCAAAAAGGCTTTCAGTTGAAGACTGGGAATGCGTGCTGCTGGACGCATTACATTCAATCCGTTCATTATTGTGCACATCTACCAACGAAACCCCTCACGAGCGTCTTTTTCGACACAATAGAAGGTCGACTTTTGGTACCACACTCCCAACCTGGCTTACTGTTCCTGGCAAAGTTTTACTCAAGAAGAATGCTAGAGTTTCTAAATATGACCTCTCTGTGGAAGAAGTTGAACTAATTCATTGCAATCCTAACTATGCGCATGTTCGTTTTCCTGATGGAAGAGAAGATACAGTATCTATCCGTCAATTAGCCCCGAAAGGCTCCGACGCACTGATGAATGAAGCTGGAACTAATATGGGACTCCGTGAAAATGAACCGGTTGTTGCTGATGAACAAACCTCCTATAATGACGATACCGATAATGATAATGTTAAGGCAAATGGTGAATCTACGGATAACTCAAATGCTCGTGACCTATCAGAGAATCTCGAAAACCTTATCAATCAACAACAACGTGTTCATCCTTATAACTTACGAAGTGGAAATGTTTAAATACTATGTTTTCTCAATCCTCTTTGAATTGTTACTATAACAGTCTTGTTCCGACTCTGACGCTACGCTACAAATCGCAGTGGAGGAGAATGATATGTTTGTTTATTTGTACACACATTTATATTAACACCGTTCGTATACTAACATGTTTTGTTTTGTCTTTTAGCATGTATATCTGCATTATATGATGAATAAAGCCTAATATTTTAGGCAACTCTTTCTTCTGACTTGTCTAATCATTCTGCCCGTTTGCTGTGCTTGTTACTGTGATTCAGAACAGGGCTTTCAGTTGAAAACTGGGAATGCATGCTGCTGGACGCATTACATTCAATCCGTTCATTATTGAGCACATCTACCAACGAAACTCCTCACGAGCGTCTTTTTCGACACAATAGAAGGTCGACTTTTGGTACCACACTCCCAACCTGGCTTACTGTTACTGGCAAAGTTTTACTCAAGAAGAATGCTAGAGTTTCTAAATATGACCCCTCTGTGGAAGAAGTTGAACTAATTCATTGCAATCCTAACTAAGCGCATGTTCGTTTTCCTGATGGAAGAGAAGATACAGTATCTATCCGTCAATTAGCCCCGAAAGGCTCCGACGCACTGATGAATGAAGCTGGAACTAATATGGGACTCCGTTCGTATACTAACATGTTTTGCTTTGTCTTTTAGCATCTATATCTGCATTATATGATGAATAAAGCCTAATATTTTAGGCAACTCTTTCTTCTGGTTTCCGACTCAATCTGCCCGTTTGCTGTGTTTGTTACTACCAAGATAGTCGACTTTGTTTATTAATAAGAAATCATAATATGGAAGCCGTCGAATCAAAGCGAATGATATTTGATCAGAAATTAGTACCTTGCATGTAGAAGATACAATCTCTCATCCCGGTAGGAGTTCAGCCAACCTTACGCAAATAAGTGAACCTCGTGAAGCACTGATACTGAAAACCCTAATCAAATCAATAAACCGAACCTAAAACACAATGCCCAGCGGACAAATTACAATTCACATTAGTGAAGATGTGAATGACAGTCCATTTCCATCAATATGTTAGTGAAATATCGTAATTCTATGGCGCACTTATTTATTTTATTTAGATTAATATACACAGGGAGATAAGCCTAATTCATGAGCGCAACAATAACGTTTATTGTGAGTATTGTGGGCGCGGTATCCCCAGTATGACTCTGTATATTTTCCAATTTATCTCTAACCTCAAATGTGATATGTGAGGCAGCATAAAGTTGATTTTTTCTCGAGGTTTCTCAAAAAGAACATTTCAACTTAAGATAAACCCGCCAATCTAAACTGGCGAACATATGCTGACTATACTATCTTATTTAGGAGACCTCAGCGAAAGCCTTAGCTTTTTCTCCAGTTTCAAAGCCAGCGTCTAAGCTTCGAAAACGCGCATATTTTTGGTAAATTGAAATTGACGCAAGCAACAAAGATAAAGCACTCACCAAATCGGTCAAGCCAACAAATTTTATCGGATAAAGGATCGACGTTACTGATCAAACATTGTCCCACTGACAGTTAATTTTGACTGGTGTTTAAACATACTGAACAAGAAAATAATTCTTAGAAGTAATTTAAACCGAGCCTCCGTTAGCATCCAAAGGATCAACCAGTGTTAACATAAGGCGACACTGCAGGAATTTTGTGCTTAGTATCGAGTATCTAAAGAGAAATACTTTAGGTCCAGTTGTACGGCCACAAATGTATGTACTCATCCATAACGAGTTTCAATGTTTAATGAAAAGATAAACTAATACTAATTTCAGATAAACTGCATAATCTTTGCCAGAAGGTTGACTGAATTTGCTCAATGCTCCTTGTGGCTTATTAAGTATTAAATTACTGACAAAGCTCACTATGGACATGCAACATAAGTGCATTTTTCCAAATCGGCAAGTGTCCCAAAATAAATGACATTCCTGCTGTAAACAGCTAACGACAATTTACACATTATCTATATATGCACGTAGCTACCCTGAGGCTGGAAAATGCAATGTGGAACGGTGCTGTAAACGAAGCATGATGCCTTTGAAAATGATATAGCCTCTGCTACACTAATTTATTCAACAGACATTCAAAATTTTGTTGCACATGGCGTTTAATACACGTCTGTCATTCAAATTTGGTTCTGTTTAACAATGGTGCGCCACATGAGTATTAATATCACCCACAACAAAAAATGTATCCAATCTTCATTACATTTATAGTATGGAAACTAAGCATCCTCGGTAAAAACTTTGACACATTCGATGGAGTGAATTCATGTACAATAATTATGCAGTGAATTAGATTATCTTGCATGATACTAAACAAATGACTCTACTTGTGCAGCACGAAGTCAATGTACAGGGATTTTGTCATTTAGAGAAACTTCTTAACGTGAACAATTCATGCGCTCCATGGTCCATTTTGTATCAGTATTTTGTTTCCTAAGCGTCTCAGTCAAAAATACGTAGATAAGAATCGTAGGATCCTTAATTCTAGATTTAGATAAGTAACGTATGTCCATTTCAGTGGTGGCCTACCAAAGCGTACTCTTAGATAGCCAAACTAGATTGTATGTGTTTAGACTAACTAATAAAATTTTAGACAATTGGTAAAAAGTACTTCGACATATAGATTTAATCAGCAAGAGAAGTGTGTCTTGGTTATAAAGAGCGGGGCAGAAATTTAAACTGAACTATTCACAGGTGTCGGGATTCTTTCATTCATCCTTTAAGCTTCATCACATAAGTCAATCGTACATATCCAGCGGAACAAAAAATGGAACGTTAACTCATTAATTGTTGGTAAATTTAAAGTTTTCCAGGGTAATATAAACCCATGTCGCCAATTCCCCGTTGAGATGGACTTAGATCGTTCGACCTACCTGGCGTTAGAATCTAACAGTGTGGAAGAGTCATCAGTGTAACCCGAAATAATTCTAGTTGTTCTTACCAGCACCTCAATATTAAGCTACTTTTTAGCATGGGCGGCTTTTGGTGCATGTTGGCTTAGATACGACACTGACGTTGTATTTTACTACCATCGTTCTAGCGAATACGTCTAATTTTCATTACCACATCAAAAGTCCACTTAATTTGTAATAATCATTTTTATGATCACTGAC
Organism: Eudiplozoon nipponicum; assembly: GCA_029291075.1. Taxonomy (NCBI): domain Eukaryota; kingdom Metazoa; phylum Platyhelminthes; class Monogenea; order Mazocraeidea; family Diplozoidae; genus Eudiplozoon; species Eudiplozoon nipponicum. The sequence goes on along the minus strand of JAQBSW010015119.1, from coordinate 4,783 downwards.
CTACTCCATCTAATATTCGTTAATATAACCATAAATCTCGTCATTATTAAGTTTTCCAAATTTTTGTAGTGTCAAAAGTAGCATTCAGTTGAAACAAACGGTTTCAATGACAAATACGCCAACGCGTGGATTGGCCAAGTAGTTGGAAGGCCTATTGGGTCTGGTGAGAAATCACTTACTTGTGTGCAATATATAAGACTCCTTTAAATATTTTGAAAAAGTTGACAGGTTGAACGTTAAATTTCAATGGAGAGTATCGTTTCACGTTGGAACATTATTTACTAACACCCTTTTAAATTAAAATTTTGCCTATATTTCATTATATCTGGGATAATTTCAAAAATTCTAAACTGTGTAAAACAAATGGAATGATTTTTTATATTTATATTGTTCCTATGTTCAATTTATTTTGAATAGTTAACTGTGAAAAACGATGTCTTAATAATTGGTTCGGTTCTAGCCCTGTCATGGCAGTCATGTGTATGTGCATGGTGAAATGAATTAACTTTGGTTAAATAAGAAACGAGAACTATACAGCCGTTATGTTAATGACATATTTTTGTATGTGAGAGCCGTGTACATGACGAAGAACTGCCAGACAAATTCAATGAATAGCATCTGCATGCTAGATCTACAAATGCAAATGAATAGGGTTGTATTATAGGTTTTCTTGGCGTGTTGTTTAAACGTAGAATTGATGACATATTGCGCAGGTAACTTTTTCAAAAGAAAACATAGATAGAGCAATATTTGCATTTCAGCAGTTACTGCCCATTGCACATAGTTAAGAAAATGTGTAATAGGGCATTACGTATTATTAACGATACTAACCGCAATTTAAAGATAAATATAAGCCTAATGGTATAATAAACCCCGTATTGACTTTCGGTACAGCGGATGAGAATTCGATGCATATTCAACTGAAATAGAAATGTTGAGAGGAAAGAAAGTACACAAGCGACAGATGGCTTTCCGTTCTGGCTTGCACATAATTTGCAGCTAACTTAAATTTGATAAAATCCACCACAAAACTTCCCCTACCTAGATTGAAAGGCAAAATTCCACTACAAGCTACACCTAACATTATCTATAATTGGAATTGTTCCAGTGGGCAATCATATGTAGGCAGATGCAATAAATTTTAAATTTAACAAATTGAATGGTGCTGCATGTATGTCTATAACTAAACATGCTTTGCCGTGTGAAAATTGCGACATATCAACAAAGCACATATCAATTTTAATTAAGGCTGTGTTAGCATGCTTCCATATTTGGAAGCTACAACAATAAACCAATTTTGAATACTAATGTGCAAACAAAGAAAATTTTCTTGCACTGGTATTATCATGGGGCTTTCAAAATTCCATATAAAGAATGTTAATTACATTTTTCTTCTAACATTTTTGCCTGACGTACGTTTGTGAGTACTTCTCTTACACCGAATGCATTCTTATTTAAATAAAATTTATTTTTGGTTAATAATACTAGTAAATCAGCTTATTAGGTGGAGTAAAAAAGCTACTCATTTTAAATATCTTATTAAAATTCTAAACTGTAGTTATTTTTTTCTTTATTTGAAGAAAATAGAATTCTTGTTATAAAAGAACAAGTTGATTAGTAATTTGGCTCCACCGTTTCATGCTTTTAATAACACTAAACCGTTCGATATTGCTTTTCATCAAACATTTCACTTAATAATGAGGTTAACACTAACATTTCCCGACGTTAATATGGCTGTTACATGTAATTCTTCACTTTATCGGGAAGCAATTGTCATCTTATCAGTTTTAGTAATTACTTAATTCTAAAGGAGTAAGCAACCAGAATTAGTGATAATGTTTTCGAGCTGCGTAAAGTTCGTATCCATTGTGGATCAGTTAACAAATTTCGACAAAAGAACGGCCACAAATGCCTATGTAGAGGTTAAATTAATTATCGGACAGAAATTAACCTCTCATATAAAAATAAATCAATTTTTATTTTTGGACATTTGATGTTATCGCTGGTTTCGTAAAACAATATTGTAATTTTTGAAAAATATTGTAAAATTTTTTGAAAGTTCTTTTGTTCATATTGTCGAAGTTTTGGACTTGTCTTGTGGAAGAAAATGAGAGAGTTTTGATCTGAGTTTCTGAATTGCATAAGCGGGACACTGCGTGGTTCCATCACAGATTACTTTGTGAATAAAAATTTGTAATCTTCTCGTCATTTTGTTGTTTTTAATTATCAGCGAAAAGAACCACAAGTTTGCTTTGGGTAATTTAAGTGAATATTTGTTTCAAGGTCTCATTCTTTCCAGTTCAGTAAATTTGTGGACATCAGCGTATCCGGGTAAGCTTACTTAATTAATATAATATATAAATTACAAGTAATTTAATAATATCATGTCTGGTTTATTAAATACTGAGGATACAGAGCAGTTGGCTAGCGGACTTCAGGATTGTAGCTTAAGAGATAGTTCAGAGGAACTTAAGTGTTCCAAGATAGATGATCATTCCGCATATATGGATTTTCCGGGCCTGGCATCCAAGAGACCCCCTTATGGTAGTGACCTAAGGGCCTCTACACCTAGAATAGCTGAACACACTTTTCTAAAATCGAACATGTCACCGACTTTAACAACACAGCGTTAATTTCCGCCATTATATTTACCAAAAATCCTTTTTATTTAAAGAAAACTGGTTTCGTTACCTTCTGCTACAATATCTTCAACGACGAAGTGAGAACGATTGATGGTAAAAGTTTTTCCAACATGAGAAACATGATCACTTCCTGGAGATGCTTGTGTATGTGAGTCAAAATCTGTCAGTCTGTTTAAAATCTTCTTCATGACTCATTACTTCTAAATGGCTCATACAACATAGAATATAAAATGGTACGGTTAGCAAATAATTAGAATTAATTGAAGCATATAAATGAAAAATATTTAGTAATAAAGTACAATGCTGCCAATAAAATACATATTTATTAATGATTTAAATGAAATATAAAATAGAACATTAAACTAATTAGAAAAACTAGGACAAGTCAATTTAGTTTATAAATAGGCATTTATCTTCCTAATATACAAACTAACACTTGGACTCGTGATTTCCGAAATATGTCGTTAAAGTAATAAATTTAACTAAATTTAACTTCTAAAGCTCCTGCTAGACTATCGTAAACCATTACAAAAATGTCAGCTGAGTAAACCGTATTGCTGAAGGTCTTTAATAGGACTAGAAATATTACTGTGAAGGTCAATTGAAGTATGTGGATGATAATTATGTAAACGCCCCGGCTTCAAGTAAATGCCGTACGACGTTACAAACTCGGTTAAGGTGCTCTGAATAGAGATTAGTTACTGATATGGGGGCCCTTAAGAGGGCCTGGTAATGCGTTCTCTTGAAGTCTTCAGAGTTGAAGATGTCCTAGAGCCTTGGGTGGACTCTGGTTGAGTTGTCGCTCCCGTGGTTGAGCTGTAATCGCGTTGTGGATAGTGTCCTGCAGGTCCTGCACTCAATTGGCTCGTCTCTCCGGTATCCCGCAACAAGATGAGTCACGGATGTAGTTAGTTGTTGGTGAAACTATCAAATCACCAGCGTAGGTATTGACAGCCGACAGAGACGCACACGCGTGAAGCAGGTAGAATGCAAATGCCACAACTGACTTGCATGGTAAATTACCGTGCTTAAATAGCATGCAATATGTGTACTTGCACACTATTGGTTAAACGTGGTTAAACGGCAATTTCGCTTTTTTCTCATTGGTGCAACGTAAATAAATTTGAATTTAATTTACGCAATATGTCGGCGATTGATTTGTGTCGTTACAACACTTTCCTCTCTGAAAAAAAAAAAATATTCCTCTCTGCGAGGCTAGATAAGAAATGCATGACAGAGTTCGAACCAAGTTAAGCAAAAATATGATGAACCATAAGTGCTGGGCTTAAATATGCTTGTTGGTTGCTTCAACAATGATATGATGCCAGGTAACCACTAGGAATTGCTACACAAATTGTTAGCTCTAGTGGACGGTCATAGCACGTGAGGCAAAATAGAGCAGTGTAAGTTTTTGGAGCCGCAGCGTGAAGATTTCGAGGTAAATCGCCTCTGAATTTGCCAGGTTTAAGTTAAAAACCTAAGCAGGTTGGATCGTTGTCAATGTGTTTGTATACGACCAAAGGAGCTAGAGTGCTCGACGTTGTGGTCATGACATTTGTAGAGTGGTCTTTGTGCAATTGATAAAGTTGAGATATGCATTGAAAGTGGCCTGTACCATGATATGAAGCTGATCACTACTTAGTGTTGCTACACGAAAGCGTTAGCTCTAAGTAGCTGGTCATACCAAAATAGGCAGTGTAATGTCATGTGTGAGAAATACATTATAATGTAAAAATATATACATTAAAATCAAAGGTAACTGCATAAAACTATGTACACGAACATTGCCTCAGAGATGGCATAATACCAAAGAACTGTTCAAAAATGCTACACAATTGTTAGCTAAGAACAGCTGGTTATGCCACGTGAGACAAATACGAAAAATAACGTAAGGTTAAAAAATTTTATAGTTAATGTTAATGTTTAAAAAAAATTAATTACGCGTTATACAAAGCAGGTTATTGAGATTGTGGGCAGACGGAGCCTGAGACGTGTGTAGAAGGTTGAACGCTCTCAGGATCAGGTGGTTCGATAAACGGTTTCAACCTGTCTATGCTTACTGATGTCGGTGTAGCGCCTTGCATAATGATGAAGTATTTTGGCTGTCTGAGTAAAATCGGGTAAGGACCGCGATACTTTGG
>JAQBSW010015118.1:0-10353 GCA_029291075.1 Eudiplozoon nipponicum | reverse complement strand
CATGAAATGTGTAAATCCTGTCAATTGCTATGTCACGAAATTATTTTTTTACTTAGTGTTACATTAAAGTAACTGTGGTACGGCTATGAGCAGTCTTATCATCATGCATTTTTATTTATCCAGCATTTGTACTTATAATTGATATAATTTATTATTACTTTTTTATTCGCACTTGCCTGTTAACAAAGATTTAAAACATGTTCTAGACAAGAAACAATGGTTCAAAACGTATTGTTTTCAAAATTTTCAACATATTCCTGTACTAATTTACCGTCCTATATAGTAGTTATTTTTGAGTTGGCCTGCTTTTATTCATGTAAAATATTTTATATATTGAGTGGTAATAAAATAGCAATATTTAATTAAATCGATGCCGAATATATATACATAATAAAAAAATCTTTTAGAAGCTCTTTGGACGCTATCATAATTGAGCCCCTAAGATTCATAATTGCCATATTACTGGAATGATCACCAAGTTTAAGACAAAAGAATTCCTAATTCTTAACGGAAGCTTTACTTAGGAAAACATTTCTGAGTTCTTCGGTCATTTGTTCTGCATCTTCCCAGTTATTGCTGTTTTCCATTTTATCGAAATAAAATTTATTACAAAATATGTAATAAAAACAGTGTCAATTTTCACAATATCACTGATTGTCGCAGTATAGATTTACGAAAGCGATGACCTAAAAGAGAGAACGAAATCAATTTGCCTGTGACGAATTTGAGAACCTTCCCGAAATAACAAATGAAAATAATTAATTGTGAGCATTTCCAAATTTAACTATCAAAATTTATCAACCTCCACACACCATCATGTTTAAGATTAATGCTTATATATAAATTTAGTCAAATTTCTGCGGTGTCTTAACGACTCTTCTGTAACTTGTTTCCCCATGTCGTGCTAGTACTACGTTATGTTTCATTTTTATAGAGTGTATGTATCATTTTTCAGTGTATTTATGTTAGGCTCCATTTTATTTTCACGTTTTCGACTTTTGCTACTTTCCAACATTTAAAAGTCAGATCTAGTATCGGATTCTTTGTTATTTGATGGGCATTGTTCCTCGGTCTTCCATCCATCCAGTTAAAGTTTGAACTACAGTGCTCTAGTGATAAACAAACTTATTTAAAATTCATTTCTATGAACGTATTTGTCTCAGTCATAAAATTGTTTACGAATGACCGTTTATAAAACGGGCTTAGACATTTTCGTTTTTTCACGTTGTTTATGTATACATGCAACCCCTGCTTTTACTCTCAATACACATGGCTTTTATACCTCGAATAATTGTTCCCGATGTCTATCCCGAGAATGACTAAATACGCTGATGTCGCTTGTGTACTCTCGAACAAATTGACAGTACTCAAGAACATCGCAGAAATGTTACCTTTTATGTCAGCGTCCAGACAATTCCAAGTGAACGACAATTTCTGCCCAAATGTCACCGACAATACTTTGATTGCCTTTACTATAATTTGACTTCCGTTGGAGGCAATCTAGTTCAGCTATATCGGATCGAACTATGCTCATTTCGGGACCTATGTTTATTACGAACTAAAAACCACTTAGTTCATTCGCACTAACAAACATTTTGCTGTTATAATTATCAACCTCATCGAGACCTCCTTCAAAACAAAATCTAACTGCACGAGTGCACATATCTTTCACTGAAGCTCTGGAACCTCACTGCAATGAATTCAAGATACCCCTGACATACACTTCTTGGAGCCTTTCACGAGCAACACTCCCTACAGCTTCTACTAATGGGGGTTCTATGAGTTTTACGAGAGCTACGCCCTGCTACCAGGTGAGAGCTACATTTCCATCGGAGAAAACTCAACTTCGGAAATATGCCGCATTTGCTTTGGCATATTCCAAGCTCATCATAGCTACGATGCAAAATGCACAAATGCGTAAATCTGCAGTCGTGAACCTGTCTTAGATAATGCGACTTCAAAGCGCAGACTCACTATATATATATATATATATATATATATATATATATATATATATATATATATATATCACGAAATGTGATAACTGATATCGATCAAGACCAGAGTGTATGGATTTACTGGAGCATCGAGTGTTATAAAGTATTTGTAATTCTCAATTTTGGTGAACTTCAGCATAACCTGCAATCCATTGTGTTTGTACCGTGTACCTATTAAGAAGCCAGAGTTTTCATATCAGGTACAGATACAAAAACCATAATATTAGTACCCTCTATAGGCCTGGTGTATATGTTAAATAAAGTGTGTTGGCTTTGAAGTCGCATTGTCAACTACTGCAGGGTTACAAATTCGCATGGGAAATTGTAACATCCAATTGTACTAAATTTCTCACTGAAATGTGTAGTGGGTATAAGGGCGTTATTCCAGCTCCTAATAATGAGTTGACAGTAATCACGAAACGATTATGCATTTGAGATTATAACTTCCGTTTATGCAGACTTCGGTTTATCCTTCTGATCATATTGGAATTAATTTGTTTCTAGGTTCGAAAAACACCTAATACAAAATATCTTAATGATTCTCAGTTATAGGTACACGCACACACAAACATTCCCGATGTGTGGCAGGGTGGCTCAGTGGTTAGAGCACCAAATTCCGAAGCAGACGTGCCCAGGTTCGAGCTCTATCCGCGGCCAATACTGGCCAGTACGTGATGAGTTCCCAATAAGGACGAAACTGGTCTACTGGATGAATTGCCTTCTCTGCACTATATAATTCTTAGTTTACACTGACATACGTAAGTAATTAATGGGTCAGGTGCTAATATCAAGATCGCAACCTTGATTATAATAATCCTCGATGCGAGTTTTTGTCTCCATACTTCAAATAATTTTGGGATTTATCAATACATATAATTGAATACATTTAAAGGAAATCTTGCATGGTTTATTACTTCTCTAAAAGCTTTGTGATGTGCGGACATTTTGAAATATACTTTCAGTACTGAAAACCAAAATATAAGGACAATAGCAGTCATTGTGTAGAAAAAAGTGCACGTAATAAAGCAATTGTATTAAAGTATGCGAGTCGCTGGCCTTAATAATATTGTTTTGATGATGGCAATTAGTTTTAAAAAATTTAGTAATGTTTTCTCCTTTAATCGAAGTAAATTCAAAATACCTGCTTATTTATTCCAGCAAATATCCATCAACATAGACATCACACAGTGTGTTGTATATGCATATTTTTTATTTAAAATATCTTACGGGCCATTCACAGGAAATAAATACAATAAATACAAGAGCTACAAAATATTTTCTGTAATTCTCAAACTATCTCGTCCATTGCAAGTTCTAAATTACAAAATAAGTGGAAATTGTCATAATCATTTTTTACGTGAAAAATTTTTCTTATGTTACTTTTAAGTTTTGTTAGATTGATAATTAAGTAGGTCAACATTTAAAAACATTCCGTGATAAAATTATTTTTTGAGTAAAACGTAATGCTACTACAAACTAGTTCTAATTTTTGACTGTCTATTAAAACAACAACAAATTTTCACATGCGTCAAGTAAAAAACGTTATTTTCTGGACGTTGAAAAAAAATTTCGATTTCAATATCTTAAAATAATAGCGTTTTCCGAGAAAGCAACGCTTCAATGCGTTCATTTGACAACAGAGCATTCGTGTTGAACGTCTAGTAACAACAAAGTCTATGTCATTTGTTTGAAGTAATCGATCTCGTGTCAACTAAGCGTTTTCAAAATGCGCACAATAAAGCACTTCTTAATACAAGTTTACATCAATTCTTTTGTTTCTATCTAGATTAATTCGTAATATGCCACTTAGTTATTTTAGATATTTTTTTCTATATTTTCTAGTAACTCCACACTCTCGAAATTATATAAATAACTATGGACCAATTCCAGTGTTCATTTAACAATTACATACAGTTACTTTTACATTCACATAACCCTCTCCAGATATATATTACTATATTCTTTTATGTTTAGATATATGTATCCTAGGTTACAATACTTTACAATAAGTATCGTGTAACACCGTATTTAGTACCTAAATAAGATTTAAAAGAAACATGTTGCGCGACAGGAAATAAACAATTTACCTGATTTTCAGATTGCGTACCGAAATATTTGAATCCACTGTCATCATGATTTTTGTCAACTAAGTGTGTGATGTGTTTGGCATTGAAAAAGGGATCCGTAATTGGAGCTCGAAATATCTGCAAAAATCATGATGACAGTGGATTCAAATATTTCGGTACGCAATCCGAAAATCAGGTAAAAAGTATCGTGTAAACTTGTCATAAGGTCAATTGACCTACCTTATTTAAACGAGATATTTAGTTCTGTAATTCATGACAATATTACACCAACCTTTATGCCTGGCATCCATTTACATCAAATTAAATTTACCAAGAGTATGCATGTCAAAGACTACCATTTTATAAGCAAGCTTCAAAACTTTCAATAAACTATTAAGTTGATTTCTCTAGTCAATGAATGCTTATATTATTGCATGTCTAGACTCATTTTAACTTACAATCGTATTAATCGATAAAAAAGTAGATCCAAATAGTTAGGCTGTTGATGTTGTCTTTTTAAGTAGTAACAAATTATAGAGTAAGTTGAACTTGCTATCCGCGAACGAAATCACATAAACTGAGGCTAAATTGAAATCAGACATGCCTCGAAATTTAAAGTAAATTGAAATGGGACGGTATGCAAATGCGAAGTATAGAAAGGATAATTAATGTAATTGAGTAAAGGACTCATACATAAATAAATACTTCACATCCAATGCCGGATGAACAATAAGGCATAACTAAAAGAAAAACCGATTTAGTGAAGCATTATTGAATAAAGAACAAGATTAAAAAGAGATATATAAAATTAAAATAATAAGGTTGAAAATATTTGCTCTCATATCAAACTATTTATTTTTTACTCGGCGTATTTAATTCTTCGGATTCATTCGTTCATCTTTATCTGCTAATGGCTAATGCCTCATTGAACATTGGGCATAGCGAATTTTAACTCCTGCTACATTGAAAATAATTTTCCTCAAATTTAATTCAATTAACTACCTGATAAAACCAGGTTGATCTATTATGGTTACATATGCGGATACCTTAAAACTCTCCAAACCTATCTAATGGCCAGATTATTGTGAGTGTCAAGCTATGTCCGATTTCTTGTAGTGACCACATTTACAATTTTTTAGACGTTAATCTGTTCTAACCTCAATTTGGCGCTCGTACCTCCTACATATGCCAGATTACAGACATTGAAAGCTATTTCATATATCACTAACTTATTCATAGGTTTCATTCTCTCTTTTTAGTTCGATAATTTACAGTCTGGGCAGAGTGACTGTTTCAATACAGTTCTAACACTATATTTTGCTGTTTCTGTTGGTATTATTCAGTTAAATTTCGGAAATTATTGTTTTTTCTGCTGTTCAGGTATCGAATCAGAATCGTATTTCCGTATCCCTCTTTCCATTGTCCTATCTATTAACTCATGTGTGAATCTGTTCTATTCAAATATATTTTTGAGCTTTCTCATTTCATTATTGCTATACTTCAAACAAAGTTTTCTAGTTATCCTAAATGTCATAGATTTCAAAATGTATATTTCCATACCGTAATCGTAATTGAATAGGTATTCTCCTTTTCTTATATCTCGATATTCCGCCTCAGTTTCACATCGAGTAATGCTATATCTACCTTTGTTTCCTTTTCCAACGTGAAATTAAGATTACTTATATCATATGCTAAATTAAGGAAGAATACCAATTCATTATCTCTATGTCGCCAAATTATAAAAAATATCTATAAGGAAACTTTCAAATAAGTTAGGTTTAAGTGGTGTTCTTTCTAGGAGTTTTTTAAACGGAATACTTCATAAATATGTTCGTGTCCGGAACAGGCAATTGTTACGCATTGAAGAGCATCACCCTTGTTTAGAATATTCCTTTCCGAAGGCAAAGAAAATGGGCGACACATATGTTTAAATTTACCGAACATTTCTCAAAGTTATATAGCTTCCATTTATAACATCTGGGCATTCAATTAGCAACCTTTTTAGAGGATAAAAACGCCGTTGACACATGAATAGTTGTGCACATATATATATATATATATATATATAAATATGTATGATTGTATAAGAGAAGATTAGTATTCACGAAATAAATGGCCTTTATCCACTTTGTTATTTGTGTTGTTTTCCTAATTATAAGAATACTGTGTTAATTAAAACGGCATGGACATCATAAAGATTATCAAAGAGCAATGGGGCCTTTTACCCGTAAAGAACTAACATCTATATTGCAGCCAACTGTACGTGTGCCAAACTTCTAGAAAGGATTAAGTTCTTCAAATCGTGTTTAGAATCAGATGTTGTGCCAAAACGATTCCTCAAGCAATGCAGAAGAAATAACCAAAAATAAATATGTATGATTGTATAAGAGATGTTTAGTATTCACGAAATAAATGGCCTTTATCCACTTTGTTATTTGTGTTGTTTTCCTAATTATAAGAATACTGTGTTAATTAAAACGGCATGGACATCATAAAGATTATCAAAAAGCGGGGTCAGCCTTTTACCAGTAAGGAACTAAACACTTATATTGCAGCCAACTGTACGTGTGCCAAATTTCTAGAAAGGATTAAGTTCTTCAACCGTAAGCCGAATCAGATGTTGTGCCAAACGATTCCCTCAAGCAATGCAGAAGAAATAACCAAAATAAATATGTATGATTGTATAAGAGATGTTTAGTATCTAATGAAATAAATGCCCTATCCACTTTGTTATTTGTGTTGTTTTCCAATTATGTAATACTGTGCTAATTAAAACGGTGGCATGGACATCATAAAGATTATCAAAGAAAGGGTCAGCCTTTTACCCGTAAGGAACTAAACACTTATATTGCAGCCAACTGTACGTGTGCCAAACTTCTAGAAAGAGTTAAGTTCTTCAAATCGTGTTTAGAATCAGATGTTGTGCCAAAACGATTCCTCAAGCAATGCAGAAGAAATAACCAAAAATAAATATGTATGATTGTATAAGAGATGTTTAGTATTCACGAAATAAATGGCCTTTATCCACTTTGTTATTTGTGTTGTTTTCCTAATTATAAGAATACTGTGTTAATTAAAACGGCATGGACATCATAAAGATTATCAAAGAGCGGGGTCAGCCTTTTACCCGTAAGGAACTAAACACTTATATTGCAGCCAACTGTACGTGTGCCAAACTTCTAGAAAGGATTAAGTTCTTCAAATCGTGTTTAGAATCAGATGTTGTGCCAAAACGATTCCTCAAGCAATGCAGAAGAAATAACCAAAAATAAATATGTATGATTGTATAAGAGATGTTTAGTATTCACGAAATAAATGGCCTTTATCCACTTTGTTATTTGTGTTGTTTTCCTAATTATAAGAATACTGTGTTAATTAAAACGGCATGGACATCATAAAGATTATCAAAGAGCGGGGTCAGCCTTTTACCCGTAAGGAACTAAACACTTATATTGCAGCCAACTGTACGTGTGCCAAACTTCTAGAAAGGATTAAGTTCTTCAAATCGTGTTTAGAATCAGATGTTGTGCCAAAACGATTCCTCAAGCAATGCAGAAGAAATAACCAAAAATAAATATGTATGATTGTATAAGGGATGTTAAGTATTCACGAAATAAATGGCCTTTATCCACTTTGTTATTTGTGTTGTTTTCCTAATTATAAGAATACTGTGTTAATTAAAACGGCATTGACATCATAAAGATTATCAAAGAGCGGGGTCAGCCTTTTACCCGTAAGGAACTAAACACTTATAATGCAGCCAACTGTACGTGTGCCAAACTTCTAGAAAGGATTAAGTTCTTCAAATCGTGTTTAGAATCAGATGTTGTGCCAAAACGATTCCTCAAGCAATGCAGAAGAAATAACCAAAAATAAATATGTATGATTGTATAAGAGATGTTTAGTATTCACGAAATAAATGGCCTTTATCCACTTTGTTATTTGTGTTGTTTTCCTAATTATAAGAATACTGTGTTAATTAAAACGGCATGGACATCATAAAGATTATCAAACAGTGGGGTCAGCCTTTTACCCGTAAGGAACTAAACACTTATATTGCAGCCAACTGTACGTGTGCCAAACTTCTAGAAAGGATTAAGTTCTTCAAATCGTGTCTAGAATCAGATGTTGTGCCAAAACGATTCCTCAAGCAATGCAGAAGAAATAACCAAAAAATAAATATGTATGATTGTATAGAATGTTAGGTATTCACGAAATAAATGGCCTTTATCCACTTTGTTATTTATGTGTTGTTTTCCTAATTATAAGAATACTGTGTTAATTAAAACAGCATGGATATCATAAAGATTATCAAAGAGCGGGGTCAGCCTTTTACCCTTAAGGAACCAAACACTTATATTGCAGCCAACTGTACGTGTGCCAAACTTCTAGAAAGAATTAAGTTCTTTAAATCGTGTTTAGAATCAGATGTTGTGCCAAAACGATTCCTCAAGCAATACAGAAGAAATAACCAAAAATAAATATATGATTGTATAAGGATGTTTGATATTCACAGAAATAAATGGCCTTTATCCACTTTGTTATTTGTGTTGTTTTCCTAATTATAAGAATATTGTGTTAATTAAAAGGGCACGGATATAATAAAGATTATCAAAGAGCGGGGTCAGCCTTTTACCCGTAAGGAGCTAAACACTTATATTGCAGCCAACTGTACGTGTGCCAAACTTCTAGAAAAGATTAAGTTCTTCAAATCGTGTTTAGAATCAGATGTTGTGCCAAAACGATTCCTCAAGCAATGCAGAAGAAATAACCAAAAATAAATATGTATGATTGTATAAGAGATGTTTAGTATTCACGAAATAAATGGCCTTTATCCACTTTTTTATTAATGTGTTCTTTCTTCCTAATTATAAATATACTGTGTAAAATTAAAAAGGCATGGACATTATAATGATTATCAAAGAGCGGGGTCAGCCTTTTACCTGTAAGGAACTAAACACTTATATTGCAGCTAACTGTACGTGTGCCAAACTTCTAGAAAGGATTAAGTTCTTCAAATCGTGTTTAGAATCAGATGTTGTGCCAAAACGATTCCTCAAGCAATGCAGAAGAAATAACCAAAAATAAATATGTATGATTGTATAAGAGATGTTTAGTATTCACGAAATAAATGGCCTTTATCCACTTTGTTATTTGTGTTGTTTTCCTAATTATAAGAATACTGTGTTAATTAAAACGGCATGGACATCATAAAGATTATCAAAGAGCGGGGTCAGCCTTTTACCCGTAAGGAACTAAACACTTATATTGCAGCCAACTGTACGTGTGCCAAACTTCTAGAAAGGATTAAGTTCTTCAAATCGTGTTTAGAATCAGATGTTGTGCCAAAACGATTCCTCAAGCAATGCAGAAGAAATAACCAAAAATAAATATGTATGATTGTATAAGAGATGTTTAGTATTCACGAAATAAATGGCCTTTATCCACTTTGTTATTTGTGTTGTTTTCCTAATTATAAGAATACTGTGTTAATTAAAACGGCATGGACATCATAAAGATTATCAAAGAGCGGGGTCAGCCTTTTACCCGTAAGGAACTAAACACTTATATTGCAGCCAACTGTACGTGTGCCAAACTTCTAGAAAGGATTAAGTTCTTCAAATCGTGTTTAGAATCAGATGTTGTGCCAAAACGATTCCTCAAGCAATGCAGAAGAAATAACCAAAAATAAATATGTATGATTGTATAAGAGATGTTTAGTATTCACGAAATAAATGGCCTTTATCCACTTTGTTATTTGTGTTGTTTTCCTAATTATAAGAATACTGTGTTAATTAAAACGGCATGGACATCATAAAGATTATCAAAGAGCGGGGTCAGCCTTTTACCCGTAAGGAACTAAACACTTATATTGCAGCCAACTGTACGTGTGCCAAACTTCTAGAAAGGATTAAGTTCTTCAAATCGTGTTTAGAATCAGATGTTGTGCCAAAACGATTCCTCAAGCAATGCAGAAGAAATAACCAAAAATAAATATGTATGATTGTATAAGAGATGTTTAGTATTCACGAAATAAATGGCCTTTATCCACTTTGTTATTTGTGTTGTTTTCCTAATTATAAGAATACTGTGTTAATTAAAACGGCATGGACATCATAAAGATTATCAAAGAGCGGGGTCAGCCTTTTACCCGTAAGGAACTAAACACTTATATTGCAGCCAACTGTACGTGTGCCAAACTTCTAGAAAGGATTAAGTTCTTCAAATCGTGTTTAGAATCAGATGTTGTGCCAAAACGATTCCTCAAGCAATGCAGAAGAAATAACCAA
>JAQBSW010015117.1:0-10354 GCA_029291075.1 Eudiplozoon nipponicum | reverse complement strand
TCACAAAATAGAAAATGCATTTCATCAAGAAGCTTGATTTAATACTTATGAGGCACTCATCGCTGGTTAACCGTATTTCCGTGGCTCAGAACATTGTAACGCGTCTCCCAAGTCACCAAAACCGCATATTGCATACAAGTTTTAATTACATACCAGCCTATATCGTTTTAGTCGACTTTTCCTTTGGGTGGATGCTATTTGTAGGTCGGTTGTAAGCGACACCGAGAAGGATCTCCTGAACTAAAGATTTAGCATTAAAATAAACTGGTACATACATGAACATTGCATAATGTGCGCCGCTTCGGTAGTGTAAGAGATGAATTGCAATTCTTTTAGTCAAATTCCCCCTGATTCAAATTCCGGCTGTGATAAGTTATATTTCCAATGCATGTGGTCGTTTAATGCATATAGCAAATACAATAATTATATCTAAATTTCGAGTATGGATTTAAATTATCCAATACTGGTGCGATAAACACCAGAGGAGGTTAATGGCCAGATTAAAATTTTAATGTAAAGTAATGGAATCTGAATGGATTGAGTATGAAATTGATAAATACTAAAAAAAACTACCTGGCATTCTGAAGGTTTTTAGAGTAAGAATAAAATTAACATAATAGGAAAAAAATAACGGAGATGATCAGATACAATTAATAACTAAAAAATGGCTAATTTAGAAGCTTAATTGAGAGGAACAAACACTCCATAAAGGAAAGGGGAATATTCAATGAAATAAGACAAAGTTTGTGACATAGGAAATAATACAAATTCGCAAAAACTGGCGAATTTTTAAAAATAAATATAAATTCGTGAGGGAATTATACAAAGTCAATATAGGCCTACAATATCGGATGTTATATCGAGATTAACTCTCTTAGTTTCTTCCTCAGGTTGGCCATTACTTATGGTTTTGCCTAGTTACGTTTTCCGTCATCAGAAAAGGCTTTATTAAATGTTGGTCCTGGAGACTTTTCTATTACTGTCACATTCATCACGTTACTTCTAAATTTATTCTAATCCATTTTCTTACTAATCTGGTAATTCTAATGCGATTACTTATCAATTTGCGCTTGCAGTTCTCCCGATCGTCTCATGCGTGTGCCAGACTATTTGTGATCTCTGTATATGCTCATATTTGCATGCTGTTCTTTGTTCTCCTCTTCTTAACTTTACTGATTGTACAGTCTCCACAGCATACATTATAATGCTGTCTTTGTATAACCTTTCGTGCGCTTTCGTTATGCTTAATGGGCTTCATTTTCTCTTCGGTTCAGTAGCTTAGGGAATAATTGAAGACTGCGGAGGCGAACACCTTGTTGAGCATAACAAAGACCAGGTAATTAATGCAATGGGATTGGTGTTTACTTCAAGCTCACAAACTTAATTTAAAGAATTAATGTGAGTGTTGTTTTGAAGCCGTTCAGGAGTTTTACTATTTCTGTTAATATCTGTCTGACAGGGAATCTGGTATTACCATAAAAATGCGGTATTTTGTCGTTATTTAATAATTTACCTATTCAGTTTCTGAATATCTTTAAGCATAACTTTCATATTCATTGCCTTCTCTTTTATATATCGGTTTTAAATGAATATATATTACTACATGCACTTTTCTCGTCTTTTGAGATATTTATTAAATTTAAATTGTTCGCTAATTTTTCAATAGCTTCGCTTATTTCGCGTTTCTTTAGATTTTACTATTATCTTCTGAATTTGCAATTTGATTTATTTACAACATTTTCAGTTTTTCATGACTTTTTAACGTTATTCGTAAAGCTAAACGTGTCTTCGTAGAATTTGCATTCATTTGTATTAAATTGATGAGAATATTTTCGGCAGACAAGTAATTCCTATGCAAAAGTTAAACTTTCTGGGAGATTTTTTCAATATAATTTTCGTAATTTTGAAGTTGCACCTACATTTTTCTTTCGTGCCTTTGTCTTTGTGTAAAACGCAATGCGAGAAAATTTCAGTCGGCAAAACTTTACCATAATTGTCACGTTTCAAACGATTAAGTATAGGTGTCAGTTCTACTGCCAAGCGCTTCGTAGTATGAGCACATTCAAATTGTTGTGTACGAGGTCTTTACACGAATAATTAAATTTAATATTTTGAAAACCCGTTTGGGTATACTACCCTAGTACAGTAGTTTAGCTTTAACTTTTGTGACACAAAGAAGTTACTCACCTAGATACTAGCTCATTTAAAACGGGAATGGTGTATTAAGACTACGATGAAAAAACAAAGTAAGTTACGAATTCAAATGGTTTCATCAGTCGTTAATAATAACTTGTCCATGGTGAAATGAAGTGCACAACCCTGCAATTTTCCCATGGGAACTGATAAAAACGCATAGACAAATATTTGCGAGACCCCAAGTAGTCAGATTCACAAGAGGCTGATTTGTATTACTTTTGACGTTATTCACCAAGCCTTCTTCATGGCAGGTTATATATGTATATGCCTTTCATATACTTATATATATATATATATATATATATAATCTGCTATGGTTAGTTTAATAACGTCAAAAGTATAAACTCTATATTGCATCAGATAGCAAAGGCAATTCATCCAGAAGACCAATATCGTCCTTATTGGGAACTGTACAAGTATTGTCCAGAATTGGCCGCTTGCATATTTGTTACGGAGTCTGAGACTCTATTCACTATCTCACACGTGCCGCATACTACACGCGATTTGAAGTCATATATCACCTTACATTTTCTCTTTAGTCTTTCCTTCCGGCGGACTTATTTCGAATCTCTTAATACATGAAGTACTACCTACCTCAAATCTGTCATTATACAATAAACAACATGCCACTTGGATAAATCATATTGAATTGATGTAAAATGGCAGAAGCTTTATTATATGTATAGATTGTCATATGAAACTCAATATTGCATCGGATACCAAAGGCAATTTATCCCCAAGAACTGTTACGTCATTTTTGGAAACTATTCAAGTACTGTATAGAATTTGACCTTGAAACCTGATGCAATATTTAAAAAATGAAAATACACACACACTCATATATATATATATATATATATTTATTTATATATATAAAGTTGAGAAATAATGGCTATCCGGACTGGTTCATCGAATACAACTTGAGGCAACGCAACAAAATCGAGGCCAATTTGGAAGAAAATCAAACTCCCCAGATAGTAACGCTTAGTGTTCCCTTTGGAGGTGATCTTCCAGCGGAAATCTTCAAACGAAAAGTAATTCGAGCGACAAAAGCACAGTTTCCATCAATACAGGTGAGAGTGGTGTTCAACACAACAAAACTGATGCGCACGAATGAAAAAGGTAGCCTCTCTGTGACGTCAACACCTTTGTCTGTATACAAATTTCAATGTACCTGCAACGCTCAGTACATCGGCAGATCAAAAAGAGGCTCGAAACTAGAATAAATCAGCATCTCCCTCAAAAACTATTAAAGAGGGGTGCAGCTCCTGCACAAAAATCAGCAATTTGCGAACATGTACTACTCACAGGTCATGCTGTTAGTAGTAACAATTTTTCAGTTCTCTACAAGGCAAAAACAGAGAAAATGCTTCTGGCTTTTGAAGCTATTGCAATTAATAAGCTGAAGCTCTGCTTAAACGTGCAGAAATTAATTCAACAAGAAATTAAATTGGACTCGAACAAAGACATAACTGACATGCCTTTAAAAATAGCCGACGCTTCGCAAAATACGACACATACATCAATTACGGACGCAATTACAATGAAAGCGATGACACACCAAATGACGTTACGCAAAAGGAATGGTCTAAATTGCGCAAAAGCAGTGGTCTAAATTGCGCAAAGCAAAGGCTAGCGTAACGAAGAGGAGATTGGTTACAACACATGTACAGTGGGATTGGATGAACGAATATACTAACGAATCCAGAACAATGGCTGTAGATACTGGTAGAAATAAGATTTATTAATAAATGTTATTCCATGGAGTACGTTGTTTTGTTCTTATATATATATATATATATATATATATATATATATATATATATATATATATATCGATGTCTCAGTTTATCGGTGCATGTATTTCTATCTGTGCTTTAAAATTAACTGCTCAATAACATTTTGCCTGGTCGTCACAGCCATCGGATTTATAGCGCTTAGTACACATTATTCTTCCTTACACAAAATCGTATCCACAGTATATCTGCTAATATTTTATCTGTTATTTTAATTTTAGAATGTATTGATTTTATCTTGGTCTTTTAACTTGTATCTGATTTTTGCTGTGCAGGTTAACCAGTTATGTTATCACTCAGCTTAATGCGATCCACTGGTTATTGTGTATGTGTGTATTGAGCAAGCTTGTGTTATGGCTTAATTAGTTGTGGTGCGTGCTGAATTTGATTGATTCTATTTGAGGAGCACTGTTGTCTCGCATTAAAATTAGATAAGACTTCATTTTATTTTAGGCGTTGCACTTCCATTTACGTGGTCAGTTTCACTAGTCTTTTTTCGTGCATACTCACTGTATTTAATTACCTTTCGTGTCCACAACATGTGAATTACTTAGTACATACAAGATTTTGTATCTAATTTCATTACTAATGATATCTATTAAATAATTGAAATTCATTGTCCAATTCAATTATGGCACGATTTTATTAGATCGAAGAAATAAAGAGACGATTATTCGCTGGTTTAATATTTTAGTCACACAGGATTGACATGTTAATGTGGCAATGAGTTCAGCTTTTAGATGGCAGATTTTGAGCCATCCAATGCGAATCTGAGGCCCAGTTTTAATCTGTTAACTAATTACTTGATGTCTGCTTACGATGAGTTATGAACTTTATCTACGATAAACTCAAAGCTGTTTTTGCTGCATTCTTAAACCTGGTTACATCGAATGGATTAGTTAGAGCTGAGATTTAAAGACCTATTAGCTTCGTTGCAGCTGCCTTTTGCAAATTATCCTAACCACTATGGCATCGCCCTTCGAGGTCTCCGAGCATTACTTCCATGATTTTCAAGTCAAGCATAATGTCGATTCTCCATGTAGTCCATCATCGCCTTGACAGATCTGATTTTCGTTTTGACTAACGCAGCTTTCATTGTTCCAGTAGTTTACTTTTGACAATATATTTCCCATGCAATGATTGTAGTCTCAAGTATGTTGGTGAGACCATGCGCCCAATCAAAGTAAGAAGAGGTGAGCATAAAACTGCGTGTAAGTATGGACATATTGCTAAATCTGGTCTTGCTCGTCATGTAGTGGAGACTGGGCATACTATCAACTGGGAGGAATGCAAACGCATATCAATATGTAGTCGTAATAAGATGACGAGATTGATTAGGGAATCTATCGAAATTAAATCTAGAGATAATATTATGAATGAAACAACTGTTGAAAAATCGTTAGGCCCGATTTGGAATACCGCAATAGCTAATGACAGGAAAAGGCTATTGCATGAATTTGAAACTGAAGCTAGCTCCAGTAAAAGATTAAGAACATCGGATTAAGATTGATTAATTAGTGGGCCTATTGTTCAAGTAATGAATAATCAATTATTAAGAATATAGTCTTTCTAAATTTCATCTCTAACTACTCGTTTGATTTTAAAACTCTTATTGATTTGAACCCTAATTTCGTGTCTTGCACCCCAACCCTACCTATTGAGATTATTCTAATAATACAATATTTAGAAGTAATAATTTGTCTGACGCGTGCAAAGGGTAAATTAACGTCTATTGCATTCAACCGAAGTAATCGTTTTGTTTGGTTTAGGTCTTTGTCAGGTGAGCTTCAAGCTGAATTGCTCTGGAGCCGAACCGTTCTATTATATCGCACTTTAATCTTCTATCATCATCGCATTCAGTTGAGACACGCCGACTACATTTACTGGTGTGCTGTCTGAAAAGGCCAGTTTACATTTTGCCTGGTGGGCTCCTGAGGCAACTTCGGTAGATAGCAGGCTCCGCTAATTTTTCGGCAGACAATCTCATAGATAGGTATATTTATTCGCGATATCAGTCACATATTTAGGTTGAAGCTTATCCTTACTCCTAAAGGTAATCTTAACTTGTAGAGGTGTACTTGTATTGGGCGCCAGACATGGCTAAGTGAATAGGTCTAGTGGATCTCGTCTTATTGGTGTATATTCGTCTAAAAGCCCGTTATTTGAGGTCTAGACTATATACATAAGTTAAAAGGAAGGACTGTGTGTGCATATCTTAAATTGTTTAACAAGAAAATTCAATTGATCATGGTTGTTTCGTAAGGCAACGTCGCACATAACGTGAATGCATAGAAAGTATTTTTTGAACTTTTGCTGACCGTTGCATTATGCGATTAATCATTCACCGATTTTCAATGAGATTTTGACTTGATGGTATGCGTTCGTCGGAGACCGTTATGCTATTCAAAAAATGTTGTTAGAACGCGTTTCCTTTTCGTGTGAAGTATGTGTGCCTAAATTTAAGACAGCTTGTTTGATGTATCAGACCTTAAATGAAGTAGGTAGAATTCACCTGTTTCACCTCGTCTGCAATTAAATTGGCTGCGAAAATGTAGGGTGACGGCATAACTTCAAAGATATATTAATAACATGCATTACGAAATATGTAGAAATAGATCATTGCTCAGTTTATTTCGAAGTCAAAATGGTAAAATAATAAATTAAAACGAACAAACAAAATGTATTCATGCACATATATATATATGAATCAGTTAATATATTTTTGTGGTATTTATGATATTTAATGAAAAATATAATATGTTTTTATTTCTTGATCGCGAGAGCCAATATTTACTGATTTATTACGAATTGTGTTCAGTTCAGACATATTTTGACTTTATACTAATCTAGATAAATATTACCGACTCTTGCATGTAACTTTTTCTATATACACACACGTGTATATGTGTAACATTACTTAACTTCCTTATGTATTGTAAATGTAACTCTTTTAAGTAATGCATAAATGTTGTTATACTTTGCGCAGCGTTGTTTTTTCCTGCCATTTTCCGCATTTTGCTTGTGCGGAACAATTGATAGCACTCGTAGGCGGGTAAAATCTTGACTCCTTTACATTTCTAGGTGCGAAGTTGGTGTTTGGCCTTGATTGATGAGTTGTAACTTGTCCCTTCACTATGAAATCGCCCATGAGCTGCTTAAACAATAATTGATTGCGCGGTGAGTGATAACAATTCTTTGCAATCAAGTTCGCGAGCTTGAAGTAAACACCAATCCCGTTGTATTTAACCAGTCCTCGATCAACATAACAAACGCGTCAGTGCGTGCGACTGGTGGTAGTTTTGTAATGAGCTGGTTGTCTGAAAATGACGTTGAAACCAGATTTTCCGAATATTCGAGATTTCATTTGCAGTCCCATCTTCAGGGTTGACACTATACTCACAGGAATAAGCAAATTGTGGCGTGTTGTGAGTGTGGCGTCAACCCTGAATATGAGACCGGAAATGAGGTCTCGAAAATTTGGAATGTACCTATTGTCTGTTTAACTTATACTTAGGATAATAAGGCATAGGCATTCTATCTTTGCGACCTTGATTTCGTTTCTATCAATAAGTAACTCAATAGCCACCAGGAAAGGAAGCAGAACAGAAATCACGACAATTATGTCCGGCACTATGCCGCTAATCCTCTAAACATCGATGGCCGATCGTACATGGGCTAACGGGGCTATGGCGGTGGTGTCACCAGGGCGTGGTGGTGGATTGACCGGCACCGGACTCTATAAAATACTGTACGAGCCCGGACGACGGCACCAGACTAAGTGCGTGTTCCCCCGCCAAAAGGGTTCAACAGCCACAGGATTACATGGACTCTGGACAGTACCCGTACCTCCGAATGGCGAATGAGCTCAACACTACCTGCAACCATGCAACTTAAAAATATGTTGTATGACAGAAATAAACAATTACCTGATTTTGATTGCGTACGAAATTTGAATCCACTGTCATCATGATTTTGCATATTTCGGTTTAAATTAATATTTTAATTTGACATATTGATTAAGTCAACTATGTGTGATGTGTTTTAGAGTTGAAAAGGCCTCCGTAATTGAGGCCGAAATATGCAAAAACTGCGATGACAGTGGATTCAAATATTTCGGTACGCAATCCGAAAATCAGGTAAACCATGCAACTTACTGCTGCCTTGCAGACTGCGCTTGGATGTGCAAATGCTAGAGGTGCGTCCTCGATCAAAAAGCCGAGTGGTGAGGGGACACCACCTGTACCAAATTCCCAAGAAACTCCATGAAATGTGGAGCCGGCTTATCCTCCAAAAGGAGTCAGCCGCAGTAAAGAAGTAAAGAAGAAGACTGCTTACAATTGGCGGTTTTTTGACATTTTATATATTAGGCTACGTGAGGAATGTATATACGATTCAATCCAGCCACGATACTGTCATTCAGTATAGAAGATCATGTTTCTATCTCTTTCTGCCAAATAGATGGATGGATTAGCTCTGATAAGCATACAATGAAATAAAGTACTAACTCAATTATTTGATTCATGATGATTCTTTCAATAGGTAGAATCTATTTAGTTACGTGTGAAATAAATGTAAAGCACTGCTGTCATGGCCTAAAAAGTTTCGCTCGCATTTCATGTGGACTTGGCTATGCTCGTTGCACAACGAAAAAACTTGGATTTTGCAGAAATTTGTGTGCTATTTTGGCCCCTCACTGACATCTGTTTATACCTAGTTCCGTCTAGATGAATGAATGATTGACTGATATTGGTAGATGCCTTGAAATAAGGGCAATTTAAATTATTATACTTCACTCGGAGATTGGATGAGTCAATTGATGGATGCACAGAAGAGGATAGAAATTTAAGATACTTTAAACTGCCACGATTTATGGAATTCGAAAAGTGTGTGTGTGTTTGCATAGAATGAGTAAACATGGGAAACTTAGAATACTCATTTGAAAAGTTAAAGGAGTTTTGTTTTTCGCTTGTGTAAAAAACACTGAATTAAGCTGGTCAATAATTCTTACATTTCCCATGATTTCCTTGCCTATATATTTTTTCCATTTTTTGTAACGTGTGCACCGATGTTCTATTTAAATTTCCTATGATATATCTTCAATTTCCATACAATTGCAATATCGTCCCTGTGACGATCGGATGTGGGCCCTGAATTTTTTCTGCTTCCATCATTACCCTTCGTTAGGAGCATAAATTTACACACACACACGGAATGCACTCCGACATATCCCATGTAAAACGTTTGTTAGTGATAAACTATGATTGTGTTAGTGATTTTGTATTTACTGAAATGTGTTAGCTTGTTAAAGCATTCATGATGGCTTCGGATGATTCAGTGTATTTGTTTCAAGGAAAATCAAATGAAGCCTCCCTACTCGGTGAAATCCTGCTGAGGTCTGTAATACCTGCTCCAATGACAATAGGGACTAAAGGCCTTACATGCAATATTAGACTTATGCAATGGTGTATTAGGTATTGCGTAGCTAGAAACAAATTATTTGAAATGCCAAAGACAAAACAATGACAAACGGAAGGTAGAATCTCTTGTAGGAATGCGTTTTGTGCTTATTGGCGTCTCTTCAGTAGGTGCCGACACTTAGTTCCAAATCCATCGTATAATTGGTTAAGAACTGTGCGACTGTTGGACGGTGGAATCTCTCATACGAATGTGTAATAAAGCTTTAGTAGAAACAACTTCGTATGGAGTTTTTCAATATCATTTCAATGCCAACGCACTATTTTTAAATAAATACTAAACCTTTAAATTGTACCAATGAAATCATTGACCAGATAGTCTGAATTTCATAAAAATTGAGAAAAATAAAATATTTAGACACCTGCTACTCCAGCAAATTTTTCACTCTGGTCATTATATTTTTTTTCGTAATTATATAATTTCTATGTCGTCTAGTTTGCGAGAACTAATATATATGCAATTGCGCACTGTGAACAATGTCTAGTACAGTCGTTTTTCTATATTAGTAATTTAAATTGATAATCAAATGCTGTGATGAAACATAACTTTGTTGTAAATCATGTCTATGCAACACAGTTAAGAAGGGTCAGTAAACAAGCACTGATTGCGCGAATGGTGGTACCAATTCTTTAAATAAAATTTGCGAGTCTGAAGTGAACACCAATCCCATTGGATTTAACTATTCGTCGAACCACATATTATCCCACATTCCTCACCCAAATATATAGTGGTTAAAGGGCGTAAAACCGGCTCCTACTGATGAGTCGTCAGTAAGCACGAAACGAATGTGCATGAGATTATACTCTCCGTTCATGCTGTCTTTGGTTTATCATTCTGGTCACAACTGAACTAATTTGTTACTAGGTTCGTAACACCTAATACAAACT
>JAQBSW010015116.1:0-10356 GCA_029291075.1 Eudiplozoon nipponicum | reverse complement strand
TAAATACTGTTTGTTGCGAAGAACTAATATATATGCAAGTATGTATTAGGTTTTGCGAACCTAGTAACAAATTAGTTCAGTTGTGACCAGAAGGATAAACCAAAGGCAGCATGAACGGAAAGTATAATCTCATGCACATTCGTTTCGTGCTTACTGGCGACTCATCAGTAGGAGCCGGTATTACGCCCTTTAACCACTATATATTTGGTAGAAGAATGTGGAATAATAGGACGGTACAATCTCCTAGACGAATGTGTAAACCTGTAATAGTGAAGCTAACATAATCTGAAGTCAACGACAATACGACTTCAATGCTAACTCACACTATATGACGAATGTATAAACCTGTAATAGTGATACTAACATAATCTGAAGTCAACGACAATACGACTTCAATGCTAACTCACACTATATAATATATATACGAGTCTGTAAAGGATACTAACACTATGGCCATTGTGTTAGTAACTGATACCTTTTTTGAAATCGATGAGTACCGGATACTAACACTATGGTTTCCGAGTCGGTACATGATACCAACCTGATGGATATAAATTTATGCTAAAGTTCACCCAAATTGAGAATTACAACAATTTCCGAACACCTGTTACTCCAGTTAAACCATACACTCTGGCCTTCATCGATATCAGTTATCACATTTCGCGGTAAGCATGACATCATTCAATTCAATATATTACAGTTAAATACTGTTTGTTGCGAAGAACTAATATATATGCAAGTATGTATTAGGTTTTGCGAACCTAGTAACAAATTAGTTCAGTTGTGACCAGAAGGATAAACCAAAGGCAGCATGATTAGAAAAATATTAATGCGCTAATAGTCTTCGTTTATATTTTTAAATGTCTAACTCTATCTATTTTGAAGCTATGATTAAGGCGATTAATGCATTAGAGATTATTATGGCTATTTCTAGACTACCACAATTTTCATGTTCATAACGCTTAATCCAGATTGTTAAGAGTTAGAACCAGAGTTTTACACGGTTCTCGTTTTGGTCCGATATTATTGAAAATTATATTTGCGAAATTGCAGAATAAGGTCCTCAAAGGTAAATTCGGCAAATTTCCTGATGGAAAATAATAAATACCCAATAGACTCATCCAATAAGAAGAAAATGGTAATAAATAACTATCTAGGTAGATATTCAATAAAGCTTGGCCTGAAGACCAACTAAAACACGCGTTAAAAGTTTGCATGGCGTCGAATTTAACTATATTTATCATCATGACGCCCTAAGCAACGATGTTTTTGAGAACAAACTTCAACTTGAAGTCAGGAACTTACATTGACTGTACGAGTCATACATTTTATATTAAAACTATTATATTAAAGCTATTGCATGCTGTCACTATTGTCATAACAGTATAATGATTTGATTTAACTCCCTGTAGTGATGATTAAAGAGGAAGATATTTACGAAAAAATTAAAGTAACAATTATTGATAAATTTAGACCACCGTGGCTGATTGGAACGAATAATATTTTTTTAATATTTTCATTTAATCTCTAGAACATTCTTTGTTTGAATACTTTGCAGCAAATATAGTTTTTTAAATGTGCGTAATTCGAGTTTTTCCTGTATGCTATGAACGTCTGGCGAGATTGTCATTAGCAAGCTTCATTTTCCATTTTATTCCTCAATTTGGTTTTACAAATTTTGATCTTCACAATATAAGATTCAAAACGAGTTTTCGTTTTTATTTTTGCATATTGGGATCGTTCAGGAGCAGATAATTTAATAATTCTGTTTTTCGCGTCTAATCTTTTTCTAGGTTATATACTAGGATACATCGTTGCGTAAGAAGTACACAGTCCTTCGCCTATTACTAGATTAATCAAATATATATAAGTGGGTTTAACATGGAAGCTAATCTTAAATTTGAGGACACTGAAAATTTGGTTCAAGGTACTGAGGGCATTCACTTAATAGATATTGAAGAGAAAACACTCTTATCAGACTCCTAAAGGCACACCAAGACTGAATCTGATTTGGCGTCTATGGGGCTTTCATTAGCTAATAGGACTGGAGTCTCTACAAAATATGGCGACCGTTCCAGTCAAAAAATTATCCGTCTACCACCGTATATATCCGAGAAACATTCAGTTTGGGTCGGAGATGCCAAATTATTATTTAAAGCTTACCTAATTGTGAACACTATAGATAAATTTACTGCAGCATTGCCAGATAATTTCAGAAGCACAGACAATTTTAGAAACAGAACTCTTGAAGAACCGCACAATGCTTTTGAGTAGCTAATGGCCGAAATTCAACAGAGATATCCTCCGGGAAGGTCGACTGAAATGTGCGAATAGTTGCGCCTAGAGAAGATGGGACATCAACGTCCATCAGAAATCTATGAACGCCTTTGTGCAAAAACTTTCGGATTTAATATATTTCGAGATGTCGTGAATTCCATTTTTACAGTTGAGCTACCAGCCAGGCGTAGAACAACTTTAAAGGTTTTGAGACTATGAATGTTGATTGGTCAAATAAACTCAGAGGACTAGACGGTGTGTATAGTCAGCAGGAACCGCAGGTACATGCTGTAACAGCAGATTCAGCCATGGTGCAGCCAGGCAGGGCAGATACAGGAACAATCCTGACAGGATAGAAAAATGTACGCTATTTAAGTAGAGAAGACGCGAATATGAATAGCAAAATTGATGATATGACGAGAACTATTTCGCAATTTCAGTGTCAGGATATAAATTTTAGGCGTCGAGAGTCACTCGCGTCAAGCTTCGGTGGGCCACGCGGATGGTGTAAGGCACATTGCGAATACGGACGAAGTGCAAAGTGCCAATGTGAGAATTGCATATACCCGCGGTTAGGTGGACCCAGAAGGAAAGGAATCGCTTAACCAGTAGAGAGAAATCCATCACCGGGAAAAGGATAAAACATCCGCTAATAGGAGCCGTAGTCGGGGTTCCATTGCAAAGGCTCCAAGACATGCCTTTAAAAGTCATACTAAAGGCAAAAGTTAAAGATGAGACAAGACCAAATAGCACCGATACAGAAGGCAAGAGAGTCAGATTCTTCCTAAGCGGAGATCTGGAAAACATTGCCGGATTATCCAGCAACAAATTCATTATTAAAGATGAATTAACTGGACTGGAATTTCTCATCGATACCGGTGCTGAAGTAAGGTTAGTTAGATCAGACGTGGTGGAAGCAGATTGCCCCACATTTGATTATCAACTATGGGCCGCAAATGGTAGTCCGATAGGAGTCAAAGGGATGAAAGAAATGTCGGTGACATTAGGCCAGAAATCTTCCTTTACATGGAATTTTCTCGTAGCCGATGTCAAGGACCATATCATTGGGATGGATTTCTTGACACATTTCAAACTGACATTAGATCCCAAAGCTAGGACTATCGCAGAAGGCGTAGGGGTGTCAACACATACTGAGTCTAACACATCGGCAGTTAGAACAGTTCTTTTACCCCGTCCAACGGTCGCACATGACTTTGCCGATATCATCGAGAAGCACCTAGCAGTGTTTCAGCCTTTCAGTGCCAAAAGGACAGGATTGAAGACAGGAGTAGAACACAAAATAGAATTGGTGGCTCCGTTGCCTTGTTCACCAAAGGCTCAACCATTGGCACAACACAAGCAACAAGTTGCTGTGTCTGAATTTCACCAATTGCGCGAAGAGGGGATTTGTAGAAGGTCAAATTCCAATTTTGCTTCCCCAATAGTGGTAGTTCCCAAACCTGAACCGGGTCAATGGAGGGTTTGTGGAAATTATCGTCTATTAAACTCAGTGACGAAGGGTGATTCTTATCCTCTCCCTAACCAGAGTACTCTACTCCGAGATATAATGGGATATGAGGTTTATTCAACTTTAGATCTCCAGAAAGCGTACTATCAGATACCGATGGAGGAAAGTTCGATACCACTCACCGCAGTCAGATTTCCAGGAGGGGGATCGCATGAATTTCTTCGAATGCCTTTTGGTTTGAAAAATGCCAGTCAGACATTCCAGCGTTTGGCTGAAGAAATCCTTCAGAATTGTCCATTTGCGAGGGTGTACATAGACGACATTATAATTTTCAGTCGCTCACGTGATGAACATCGTAAGCATTTGGAAACGGTTTTGACCAGGCTGGAACAATATGGATTAGTGGTCAAACCTAATAAGAGTAACATCGGATGCTCTTCAGTTAAGTATCTTGGACATATACTTTCCAAAGACGGAATTAAACCTTTGGAAGATAAAATCCAAGCTATTAAGGACGTAACGGAGCCCCGAACCGTGCGCCAGTTGCGAAGGTTCTTGGGCATGATCAGCTATTACCGTCGATTCATTCCAGGTCTAGCCGGAATTCTAGGATCGTTGACACGCCATCTCACTCGTGAAAAGAGCACGATCAAGAAGTCTTGGCCTATAAACTTGAGTCCAGAAGACCGAGAAAAATTCCAGAAGGCCAAGGAAATGCTAAGTGACATAACCACACTAGCACCTGTAGATTGGGAGAAACCATTCGAGCTAATCACAGATGCCTCAGATGTTGCAATAGGGGCAGTGCTACAGCAAAGAGATCAGGACATAGTAAGACCGATTGGGTTTTATAGCCGTAAGCTTAATGATCGAGAAAAACGTTATGATACGTTTGGTAAAGAGCTTCTAGCAGTGTATGCCGCAGTGCTACATTTTGAGCATTTCTTAGACGGTCATAAATTTAAGTTATTGACCGATCATAAGCCGTTGATCAGTATACTTGGTAAAACAGCGAGGCTTAATTACTCTCGTAGAGTAAATTCCCAAATAACCCGGTTATCAGAGTTCGATTTCACTGTGTCTCATATTGCTGGTAAAGAGAATGTGGTAGCCGATGCACTTAGCAGACCGAATGAAGCCGATGTCGAGCTGATATTTCAAGGTCCATTGAAGAATCTAGATGATTCTATGAATGATTTAGTCAGTCAAATCGAGGAAGCGCAAGGATTGGATCCCTTTACGTTAGTTTTGTCCAAAAGACCAGGATATGTTCGTAAGCTCCTGAGTGGCAAGTGGTTGTTATGCGAAACGTCCAGAAGTCAACCACGACCATATGTGCCGTTGGAGTTACGGGCCAAAATTATCCAACTATTACACGACATGGGACATCCATCCATTAAAGCCACCATTCGATTAGTTAACGACAGATACGTATGGCCGCACATGTCTAAAGACATACGGGTATGGGTAAGAGCCTGTGCCAAGTGTCAAACGTGTAAGGTGTGGAGACATACCAGAACCGAGATACAGAATATTGGGATACCAATTGGACGGTTCAGACACGTACATATAGACATTGTCGAAATGCCTGAGGTTAATGGCAACAAATATTTGCTAACTATGGTAGATCGATTTAGTCGTCAATTCGAAGTGGCGATTTTAAAAGATATGACAGCGCAAGAAGTCTTGTTCGCGTTTCTACATAATTGGATATCGCGTTATGGTGTTCCGGAAAAGGTCACTAGTGATCGCGGTAGTCAATTTATGTCCGAGCTTTTCGAAAGATCTCTCAACATCATGGGAACAACTGTATTGCATACTAGCGCATACAACCCACGAGCAAATGGGATGGTAGAAAGGCTGCATCGTGAACTGAAAGCTGCGTTAAGGTGTACTAGTGGAACAAGCTGGATACACGATCTTCCTATAGTACTACTCGCCATGCGCAACAGATATAGGGCACAATTAGGTACTTCAATAGCAGAATTGGTTTATGGAGAACCATTAAGGTTGCCTGGAGATCTTCTAATAGAAACTCCAAGTAGTCTTGATTGGGCTTCTAGTTATGTAGATTGGTTTGTAGGAGCACTTAGAGATAAGATGTGTCGTTTGGCTCCGACCAAGACTAGAAAAGCAAAAACCAAGTGCTATGTGTCCTCTGATCTAAGATCGGCTTCGCATGTGTATGTAACTAATGAAAATAGGAAGAATTGCCTGACACCATTTTACAAAGGACCATATAAGGTCAAGAGGATGACTGACAAAAATGTCATCATAGAGGTAAATGGCATTGAGGATTGTGTTACGTTGGATCGTTGCATTCCCCAGTTTATCTGGTTAGACGATAGGACTGAATTATCAGATGAGTTGAATGACCATCGTTCCATGGACGAATCTGATGTGTGCAATCCCAACATACAGGCACATAACAAAATGCAGAACTTAGAAGACACGTTGTCAAATATAGCAAAATCTTATTCTACCGAATTACAACATGAAAACTTTCTGTCAATACCAGATGAAACAGAAGAACCAGTGACAACTGTACAGGGCGCGATGCCGACTTCAGGGGCGCCATTATGCACAACTCGTTCTGGAAGAGTACAACGTCAGCCAAAGAATGATGATTACGTCTACTATTAGCCGTCTTTTTTGAGAAGGTGGTGTATGTGGAGGAAGATATTTCCTCCGACAAAATTAAAGTGACAATAATTGATAAATTTAAACCACCTTGGCTGATTGAAACGAATTTTATTTAAAAAGAAATTATTCGTTTATTTTCCAGAACTTTCTTTGTTTAAATACTTGACTGTATATATACTTTGAATTGTGCGCAATTTCAGTTTTCGGTTATCTGTACGTGACTGGTTGTAACTTGCTCGGCGTGCTGCATTTATTTCATTTCCTCCATTTTACGTTTACTCGATCTCCACAATATATTCCTGCTAACACTATCTTATATTCTTACTTGCGTACATATTGGGGACGTTCTGGAACAGGTAATTTAATAATTCTGTTTTTCACGTCTATTTCTTTCCAGATTATTTGTTCGGGTGTTTTGTAACGTAAAAGGTTTCACATTCCGATTGCCTAACATTAAGTATCAAATTAATAATTAAGTACGATCGACATGGAAGCTAATCTTAAGTTTGAGGACACTAGCAAGTTAGCCCAAGATATGTCAGTTATGAATTTAACAGATATGAATGAAAGTACATGCTTATCAGTTTCTATTGTACAATTAAAGACTGATCACGATCTGGCATCTATGGGGTTCTCAGATACAAAAATTACATATTCAGTATTAGATATGCTCGTAGGTTGATGATAATTTAATCTAAAAAATTATTTCGTATTCATAATTTTAACGGAATATTTTAATTACGCAGTATTTTTCATGCAAATTCTGCATTTCATTAGCATTATCAACAATTTAGAGATATAAGTCACATCATGCATACTACTATAATCAATTTATCATGATCTTCGAAACTGCATGGAAAGATACACTTGAAAAAATACGCACGAACAGGAAGTATAATATACTACAATCGATGTAGAAAGTACATCATCATGTAAGTTTTATTAAGTCAAGAGAAGGTAATCACAGGCCTTCATCGGCCAAAATCAATTATTATTATTAATATTAAAATTTGTCAAAATACTATTTTCAACAACTTACAGTCTCTGTTCAAGATGCTTCCTAAAACAAAACTCAAATTCTGATACATTTTCAGCATATTCTTTATTCTCTATCCACATTATGACAATGCACCGGTAACACCGCACAAATGGATCACTTCCTCTTCTAAAAATAGTACGCGAGTTTGAATTTACGCAATTTTGTATACGAAATAAGAAAAGGTAATATGACTAAAATAAGGTCGTAATGAGTCTAACAATCGCTGTTGTCACAGTACAAATGTAACATAGGACCAGTTCTACATTAAATAGACTTAAATAGA
Organism: Eudiplozoon nipponicum; assembly: GCA_029291075.1. Taxonomy (NCBI): domain Eukaryota; kingdom Metazoa; phylum Platyhelminthes; class Monogenea; order Mazocraeidea; family Diplozoidae; genus Eudiplozoon; species Eudiplozoon nipponicum. The sequence goes on along the minus strand of JAQBSW010015116.1, from coordinate 2,646 downwards.
GCCAGCGCTAAAAGAAATCGGTTGAGGTTGTAGAGGATGTTGAATCCTCCGCCTTTTATAAAATGACCTTGAATGATAAATTTAAACCACCATAGCTGATTGTAACAACTTTATTTAAAAAGAATTTTTCTTTTTATTTTCCAGAACATTCTTTGTTTAAAGACTTGATTTTTATAATTGTGCGCTATTTTCAGTTTTTGAGTATCGTGCTTTCGAGCTGGTTGTAGATTTTCGTTTGCTGCATTTTTAACATTTCTCTCCATAATAATCGATTACAACCTTGCACAATAAACATCTTTCGACACTTGCCTTGTGTTCTGATATAATAAAACACTGAGGAGGAGTCTTGGAACGGGTAATTTATTTATTATTGTGGGTCACGTACACATCAAAGCAGATTATTGCTGAAGATATAGCTTTCCAACTTTCACCTTCAAAACGCCACTAGTAAGTGTCAATTTAAGTATCATAATTCTTGATCATGAATGCCGATATTAAATTAGAAGATGTATTTCATTTAGGGCAGGACCTAATGGGTTTAAATCTTATTGACACAGATAACAATGTAGGCAAAACAGACTCTACTGTGAATGTTAGGACTTCTAGCGAACTGGCATCTATGGGGCTTACTAACACCAATAGGTTAGGGGCCTCAACAAAATTTGGCGACCACGCCAGTCCAAGTATATTTAGTCTACCACAGTATAAGTCAGAGAAACATGCAAGTTGGGTAGGAGATGCCCAAATGATATTTGAGGCTTATTGTATTGTGAACCCTATGGAGAAATTTGTTGCAGCATGGATGGCATTGCCTGAGAATTTCCGAAATGCTTTGGAAAATTTCAGAGACAGAACTGTGAAGAAAAAGCCGTACAACGCATTTGAGTTATTAATGGCAGAAATTCAACAGAGATATCAGCCTGGAAGAACAGCGCAAATGTGCGAATTATTACGCTTAGAAAAATGGGACGTCAGTTACCGTCCGAATTTTATGAACGCCTTTGCACGAAAGCTTCCAGGTTGAATATATCTAGTGATGTAGTCAACTCAATTTTTACAGCTGAGTTACCAGTTAGGCTCAGAACAACAATGGAAGTGTTTGACACAATGAACATAGATTGGCCGACGAAACTCAGAGGGTTAGACGGCGTGTATAAACAGCAAGAACCACAAGTACATGCTGTAATGGCAGATTCTGTAACGATGCAGCCAGTGAGGGCAGATGCCGAAAACCACCTGACCACACAAGAAAGTTTGCGTTTCTTATGTAGGGAAGTTGCTAGCTTGCGTAGTGATGTCGCACAACTTCAGAGTCAGGTCCAGTATATTAGACGCCGAAGGAGTCACTCGCGTCAACGCTTCGAAGGGCCACGCGGATGGGGTAAGGCACAGGGCGAATATGGACGCAGTGCGAAGTGCCAAGATGAAAATTATAATTACCCGCGATTAGGTGGACCCAAATGGAAAGGAAGCACAAAACCGGTTGAGAGAAATCCGTCACCGGAAAAAGGGAAAAACCCCCACTAGTAGGAGCCGTAGGGGGGGTTCCATTGCAAAGGCTCCCAGATATGCCTTTAAAAGGCATACCCAAAGCAAAAGAGGCGACTAGTATAAATAGCACCCAGATAAAAGGCAAAAGAGTCCGATTCTCACTAAGAGGGGATCTTGAAAACATTGCCGGAGTGTCCAGCAACAAGTTCATTATTAAGGATGAATTATCTGGATTAGAATTTCTCATAGACACGGGTGCGGAGGTAAGCATAGTTAGGTCAGACGTGGTGGAAGCAGATTGCCCCACATTTGATTATCAACTATGGGCCGCGAATGGTAGTCCAATTGAAGTAAAAGGGATGAAAGAAATGTCGGTAACATTAGGCCGGAAATCTTCTTTCCTATGGAATTTTCTAGTAGCCGATGTCAAGGACCATATCATTGGCATGGATTTCTTGACACATTTCAAGCTGGCATTAGACCCCAAGGCTAGGACTATCACAGAAGGCGTAGGGACATCAATAAATAATGAATCTAACGTGTCGGCAGTTAGAACAGTCCTCTTACCTCGTCCAACAGTCGCACATGACTTTGCTGATATAATCGAGAAGCACCTAGCAGTGTTTCAACCTTTCAGTGCCAAAAGGATAGGTCTGAAGACAGGAGTAGAACACCTAATAGAATTGGTGGCTCCGTTGCCTTGCTCACCAAAGGCTCAACCATTGGCACAACACAAGCAACAAGTAGCTGTGTCAGAATTTCATCAATTGCGCGAAGAGGGGATTTGTAGAAGGTCAAATTCCAATTTTGCTTCCCCAATAGTGGTAGTTCCCAAACCTGAACCGGGTCAATGGAGGGTTTGTGGGAATTATCGTCTATTAAACTCAGTGACAAAGGGTGATTCTTATCCTCTCCCTAACCAGAGTACTTTGCTCCGAGATATAATGGGATATGAGGTTTATTCAACTTTAGATCTCCAGAAAGCGTACTATCAAGTACCAATGGAAGAAAGTTCGATACCACTCACCGCAGTCAGATTTCCAGGAGGGGGATCGCATGAATTTCTTCGAATGCCTTTTGGTTTGAAAAACGCCAGTCAGACATTCCAGCGTTTGGCTGAAGAAATTCTTCAGAATTGTCCACTTGCGAGAGTAT